>CAUYQV010111749.1:0-83725 GCA_963574575.1 Galagoides demidoff
TCTTTTCTACAAATTAATTTAAAGTTTTAAATACTTTAAATATGTAATATATTTATGTATAGATAAGCAGAGAATGAGGAAAAGATAGAGAATTGTGTTGGCAGTAAATGGTCATCATCCTTAATCATCAGAGAAATGCAAATCAAAACCACTTTGAGATATCATCTAACTCCAGTAAGATTAGCCCACATCACAAAATCCCAAAACTACAGATGTTGGTGTGGATGTAGAGAGAAGGGAACACTTCTACACTGCTGGTGGGAATGCAAGCTAATTCGACCTTTTTAGAGAGAAGTTTGGAGAACACTCAAGGAACTAAAAGTAGACCTACCATTTGATCCTGCAATTCCTCTACTAGGTATATACCTAGATGATCAAAAATTATTTTACAACGAAGACATTTGCACCAGAATGTTTATTGCAGCCCAATTCATAATAGCCAAGACATGGAAACAGCCCAAGTGCCCATTGACCCATGAATGGATTAACAAATTATATATACCATGTACACCATGGAATACTATGCAGCCATAAAAAGATGGAGACTTCATATCTTTTATGTTTACCTGGATGGAGCTGGAATATATTCTTCTTAGTAAAGTAGCTCAAGAATGGGAAAAAAGTATCCAATGTACTCAGTACTACTATGTAATCACCTACACACTCATACGAATAGCAAAACATAACTATAGTCCAGAAATTAGAAGGGAAAAGGAGAGAGAGGAGAGGGGAGGGGGAATATGGAAGGAGGGAGGGTATTTGAGGGGACCTCACCTAATGTGCATGATGCAATGGTACATTTCAAAACTATTAAGAAATGAGTATAATGGATGTGTTACTTGGTTCAATGTAAACATTTCACATTGTATATCGAAGCAGTACCCTGAACCCCCCAAATGCATCAATGTATAGTTATGATTTGATAAAAAATAATTTAAAAAAGCAAAAAATAATTTCTCTTGGAACAATATTACTGCATATTCATATTTGAAATTCCAATATATGCTTTGAGAAGAATAAAGTCAAGCCAGAATAAAAGCAAAAAAAATAGCTGGGCATTGTGGCAAGTGCCTGTAGTCCCAGCTACTCAGGAGGTTGAGGCAAGAGAATCATCTGAGCCCAGGAATTGGAGGTTGCTGTGAGCTGTGTGACACCATGGAACTCTACTGAGGTGACAAAGTGAGACTCTGTTCTACATAAGAAAAAACAAAAAACAAAAACCAGAATAATTTCTAGATATGCTTTTGGTGTTACTATTATTTTTAATTGACAAACAAAATTGTATATATTTAGGATATAAAACATATTTTGAAATACATGTACATTACAGAATGACTAAATCAAGCTAATAATTCACATATGCATTACCTCCTATACTTTTTTCTGTGGTAAGAATTATTTGATCTCTGCAATTTTCAAGAATATACTATAGTCACATTTACACAATATATCATTAATACTATAGTTTCAATTTCACACAAGGATGTGGATACCACAAGACAGGGGTCACTGGAGGCCATCTGGGGACCAGCTGCCACTATAGATTTCCTCTAATGGTGGTGGGGACACTAGTCACTGAGTCCTTACAGGGATTAAGAACAGGTTCAAGGCTGGGTGGTGGTTCATGTCTATAATCCTAGCACTCTGGTAGGCGGAGGCAGGTAGACTCCCTGAGCTCACATGCTTGAGATCAGCCTGAGCAAGAGCAAGAGCAAGAGCAAGACCCTGTTTCTTAAAAAAAATAGCTGGGCATTGTGGCAGGTGTGTGTAGTCCCAGCTACCCAGAAGGCTGAGGTAAGAGAAATGCTTGAGCGCAAGAGTTTGAGGTTGCTGTGAGCTGTGATGCTCATGGTACCGAGGACGATAAAGTAAGACACTGTCTAAAAAAAAAAAAAAAGATTAGAAATTAAAAAGAACATATTTGGGCAAAGTCATTCTCTCTTGTCCTCATGGAATAAAAGATGTTGGTCAATTTTTAACTTATTTTGGGAATTTGAAAGAGGCAAGGAGTTTTCCGAATATACATTTTCCAGGGAGCTATCCATTCCTCAGGTGAGTACGGTGAGCTATATACAGTGAGCTATGGTATGCTAGCAACATGTTTTTCTAGAATGACAACAATGAAGATGATGATGATAGCTAATGTTTTGTGAACTCCTATGATGTACATTATTTTATGTAAACCTTAAAACAACCCTGTGAGATCTGGAGAAATGAAGTAAGTTATTTACCCAAGGAAAATGATTGAAAAATAGAAAACCAAAAATGAGACCTACACAGACACTATGATATTTACCCCTATGTTATCCACTTACCCAACCCCAAAAAGCAGTGAACCTAAAGAGCATCACCTGCCCCCCTTATGTAATCTCCAGATCCCTAGAACCATGGTACTCTTTTTATTTTCTAATTAATTATTCAAGATGCATAATATGAAAAAGGGCTATAAACTTCCTTGGGTCTATTATGATTATGCACAAATCCATCACACGGGCCATAAGTCCACTGATTCCTGACTCCAAAGTCGGGGGGGGGGACTACAGCTCAATGAGAAATTTTTATTTGATGGATAAACTTGCATTTGTACTCATTTCTATTTCTAAAGTGTGAATTCTTCATAAACTCTGGTTCTTCAACCATTCCCTGACACATTAGTTTACTCATATAATAAGTATGGTTTACCGCTGGTAATCTACCACCTTAGAAAATGATAGAAACACAGGCTTGAAAAGTGCTTGCATACAGGAGCATGCGGTCTCTTGTTGTTGCAAATCTGAAGACCTATGAAGAACTCCAAGACAGCCTGCGGTGGCATTCATATGGAAGAGAAAAGAGCTGCCTAATACCCCAGCGACCACCAGTCATGAGACTTGGCCAGCTCCAGACAAGCCACCTGCAACTGGAAAAGCCCAGGCAACTCCAGCAAAAGAACCATACAGTTACATGCAGCCCAAATTGACAATACACAATAAAACATGACCTAACATATGACTATTTAGCAGAAAATGATAATTAACATAGTGAGGCTAAAAGTTCCGTAGCATTTCTCAAACTGTGGTGCATTGATCAGACCATCTCCAACAATCACTTGGGGCCTTGTTAAAACGGGAAATTTAGGATCCACCCCAGAGAAACTAAATCAGAAATTGGGGTGATAGCCAGGAGTCATCATTTTGCATATGAACACTTGATAATCTAGCCTTTGCATTTTATTTACTGAAGGGGTCAGTGAGCATGTCTCAACTTCTAATGGGGAAGACTCTGCATAGAGGATGGACGCAACACAGATTTGAGTAATAAGAATATTATAGTTTTGTTGTTTTTTCCCCTTCCTTCCTCTTGTTTTCTTTCTTTGTCCCACCTCTAGTTCCATACTTTCCATTATTGCTTTTTGTTTCCAATAATCTAGACATCTTTCTTTTCATTTTATTTGCAGTTTATAACAGGTTTGATAGCCCACAGCCGTGGTAGTGCAGCCTCGACTACAGAACGATCCCCAGGGAGCCCTCAAAAAGATCGATATCAAATAACTAGGGGTGGGTGGAGTGTGAATTCTTATACTGTAGAAATGATAAAATGCTAAATAGTCTATTATCCTGGGATGGAAACAGCAGGTGTTACAAATATAAAATCAGTGTTGAAGCTCAAGAGAAACAAGAATAAAAATGGGCTGGAATGAATGTTCAGGTTTATCGATGCTGCATGTACACATTGTCATGATACGTATCTAATTAATAGTTTGCCTCTTTCTCTTAGGAATATCAGAAAAATTTCCGAGGTGGATGCCTTCCAGTTTGCTACTCCTCTGATGCCTTCAAGGCAAACACTGCTCATCAGGTCTAGTCCTCACCATCAACACTCACTTGAAGGGCGCCCAAAGGCACACTCCGCCACAAAAAGTTTTCCTTTCCCAGTCAGCCAGGGATTTCTAAATATTGTGAGCTTTTTTTTTATTGCATTCAATAAATGTTTGTGAATATCTACATTTCAAGATCATTGAACAGAGGAGATAGGTAAACAGTCCCTATGCTCAAAGTATTTACTATCCTATTAGGAAACTATTATGGAATGGACAGCTATAAGCCAAAACAGAATGTGTTAAACTGGAGGCATGTGAAGTTGCCTAGAGAATGGGAAAGTGAAAAAGAGAAGGAGAGAGGGGGAGAAAAGGTGAAAGGAGGGAAGGGCGGAGATGCTGAAAGTAGAAGAGAAAGCTTCAGTGGTGTCATAACGCCAGGGATTGTCTTAAGAAAGAATATGGATAACATAAATTTCATCTATGTTAACCAGCTTGATGAAAGTGTTTCAAATTGTATATGAAACAGCACAATGTACCCCATGTTTGCATCAATGTATACAGAGATCAATTAATAAAAAAAAAAAAAAGAAAGAAAGAATATGGAGAGAAAGCCAGACACAAAGGCATGAGAGCCTGTGGCTTTCCTGGAGAGGTGTAGGCAGCATGCCTTGGGGCTCACAGTCCTGAAGGGGAGAGGCAGTGGTGAGCAGGGAATAAGCAAGGGACTGACCAAAAAGATTCTTATGCATGTCATTAACAAATTTGTTCCCATACATTCTAAGTGACATAGAGTAGTTAGTTTCTGGAGTTAGGGAATCAATGTTCTTATTTAAATGTAAACGTGTGTTACTCAGGACGATTATTGCAAAGCCACCTCAATAGTCAACTGAATACCTCTGCAAAGACTGGCTGATTGTCACTTCAAGAAGCCATACACAGGGTAAAAAGGTGACACTAACTAAACTATACACTTCAAAATGATTAAAGTGGTGAATTGTATCACAAATGGGTTTTATTTCCAAAAATATATGTTACTTTTTAAATAACTGTCGGAGAAGAGTGAAGGGGCAAAAGAAAAAGTTATAGCCAGAAAGATGCAAATGTAATTTTCTAAAATTTAAATGGGAGAAATAAAAACATTCCAGAAGAAATGCTAGCGTTTTTCTTTCTTTAAGAATGAGAAGAATGAAAAGGAGCATTGTGAAGTTGAAGACAATATTCATCACTGTTCATTTCTTCTGAAACCAAACTGATGCTTATCTTGAAAGCCTCAAAGCTGAAGTGGCAACGTCAGCGTCTTCCTGAGTTCTCTGTGAGCCTGGCTCTGAAGCACTGGCTGCCCGGGAGCCTCTCACTTTACAGTGTTCTGTTCTGAAGCCATGAGGAACCATTAATTGGGATTTCAAGGGTTCTGGCTACTATGTACATTCTTTGCTTTGCTTTCAGTAGATTGATTACCTGATGAAAATCAAATACTTGATGCTTCTAGCCTGCACTCCAAATGCCACTTTGCTGATTCATTCATTCATTCATTTGTTCACCCACTTATTAGGATGGGGTACATGCTCTTCCACCCTCGTGGAACTCAAAGTGTCATACGGGAGGCTAAATTTCAATCTTTGCAGTACCATTTGGTTAAATGAAATGACAGATGCAAATACTTAGGGATAGAGTTGCACAAAAAAATTGGAAATAATCCATGTGGGCAGGGGCCGGGCTGAGTGAGAACACAGCACAGAGAGAGACCACGGGAGCTGCAGCTTTTCATTTGTTCCCTAATGATGAGCTAGCGAGACTTTTGTTTATGTATTTTGTGTTCTGGGGGTTTGTTTAGTAATATTACCTCATTTTACTTTAAAATGACTTAATTAGGTTTTCTAATGATTACTTGCTCATTGTACAATGTTTAAAACAAACAGAAAAACTGAAACAAAATTCCACAGATGTACACTATTGGAGTTCTATTTTAGGACTAGTTCCTCCTGAGAAGATAGCTTTTTTTCTTTTCCTTTTTAGCTCTCATTCTCTCTCTTTTTATCATGCATATTCTTACATAATCAGGAATACAACACATGCACAGTTTTATCTCTTGTTTTTGTATTTACTTCATTAACTTGAGCATTTTCCTATGCCACCAAATATCTCAAATACATAATTTAAAATTTTTAATGATTACATATTATTTCCTCCTAGATTTGCTGTGTCTTAGTGTTATTTGGAAGAGAGAAGCCGAGGTAGAGGTTTGCACACAGGCGTTTTGCTGGGAAGGACTCTCAGCTCTCTACCTGTAAGGAGAGAAGGGGGCAGAACTGGGCGGAGGGAGAGCTTGAGGTGTGGTGCAGTTGCAATGCAGGACTCAGCCATTCCCTGGGGAGTTCTTAGCTAGGAAGGCCCTTGGAACCTGTTTCCTACAGAGGGAAAGAGGACAGGCCTCTGTATTCTTGCATGAACTGGTCACTGGATGTGGGTTGATGCAACCTTGGCCAAGGCAGCTTCCTCCCATCTAATGCTATTTTAGCAGAAGGCCTCAAGTGTGAATAGTCAGTAGCTAACAGCTACTGCCAGCACCTGACAGCTGGGAGGTGGCTAGTTTGGCCCTGAAGGGGATACGCCACACCATCTAGTACAAAACCTAGTGTTGGACATTTAGGGTGTGTTTTGAAGGATGACAAGGGGGAGAGGAAGGGAGAGCCTTCCAAGTCAATCTGACAATAAGAACAAAGTCTGGAGACATGATAAAATAAAGATGAAAAAACAACATACAACTCATCATAGCAGGAGCGGAGGATTATAAGCAGGCAGTGGTAAGAAATGAGTGAGAGAGAGAGGCACGGGGAACAAGGTCACAGGGCTTGAAGTTTATTTATTAAGAAACTGAGTACATTGAACATTTTCCCTGTTTGTGCCAGAAGGTTAAGAGGACAGCTGCCTCTGCTCGGGGCCATGGCTTTCTCTACCCACACTAGGCTGGGAGGCCTAAGGATGGCAAAGTTGCTACCAGATCCTCTGTCACCTAAACATGTAGGGGCCTCTCCAGCTGGGTCTGCCTTTAGCCAACTTCCAAAAATCTGAGCTACAGATAGGTGGGGGAATTCAATCGCAGTGGAAAATTTTTTTACTGAATGCCCAGCAGGGTCAGCTCAATGACAACACATAGTTCTAGTTTGCTCTGAATTAATAAAGATCTGGACCTTAAGGTCAGAAATCCCTATTGTGTAAGTCTGTCAGGCTTTATTAAGCCAGCAGCTCAGTGGTGTTTGAGAAGAGGGTGGGGTGGGCCAAAGAGCAAGTATGTCACCATGGTTACAAGGAGAATAAGCCAATTGCCCTTGATTCCAGGAAGTTTGTTTAGAGAAAGACCTACACACTGATGGGGGGAATTGTCTCTGAATCTCTCAGAATCATTATGGAATCAGTGATTGGGACCAACCATCCTAACAGTGTACTGGCATCCCAGCTGCCAAAGTATTCCTGACATGCCTGGAGAATCCAGACTTCTGTGGCCCTGGCGCTTGTGAAGGAAGCAAAGTTCTGACAGCTTACTCAGGGAGGCTAACACACTGCTGACTCAAATTTAAAAACAGAGGTTCTTGTATTCATTTACAGATATGTGCTATACTGGGCTATAAATGCTGGACACTATTCGGGCCCAGGACAGTATGAACACCTCTTTTCACCTGTCATGCCAGGTGACACAGGTGAGTTCACAGGCTCTGCCCTGCAAGAGGGTCTTGCTGCAATTTGTGATAGAAGATCCTGGCAAGAGCCACTAAACCACATACCGTACAACACGGCTGTGGGCCAAAAACCACGAGCTCTTGGGTGTAAATGTGGACTAACAGGAATGTCTCTAAATGCAAGAATCTGCCTTGTAATTTTCACAAATTCGATATCATTGTACTTCCAACAGATACTTTAAGAATACTCTATTAGTAATAATTTAGACACACTTTAAAGAAAAAGAACTAAATGCAGGAGAAGAAAGAAGACTATTATGTGAATTATGCTAACTAGAGAGCTGCTTGGCTGTTAACTAGAGACTCCTTGCAGGTATTATGTAAAGTGGGGTCAGAGAACTGGCTTGATATGCATTTTCTGGGTGGTACACCTATCAGGATTCCCTATCCCTATTGTTTTTCTTTTTTTCTTTTTGAAGAGAAATGGCTTAACGAAGTGTAGTCCAGAACTGGACTTTGTCGTGCCTAGCAGAGGCACTTCACTTGTGCAATGAAGGGGCTGAGTTGGAAGGTCTCCACTTTCAGTTGGAATAATCTAAGGTTCTGTGGCTCTTAAATACCAACATCTACTCGAACAGCTCCTAAGAACCGAATTCCTTCACAAAGTAGCTAAATGGTTATTAGTACCCAGTTAGAAGGTAAGATTGCTTTTTTGCCTGGAAGTAATATATCTTGCTGAGTTGGCCGTCACATGGACTCACGCAAAACAGAAACAATTTCAAACATTTCTCCTCCTCACCTCACTGCTTATGACAGACTCCCCTGAAAATAACTGGAAATATCAAAATAAGGCAACAGAATTGTTCAGTGAAAAGCACTGAATCAAAAAAGAGGAGGAGCCCTGCCCCCCCTTCCTGGTCACCATCTACCATGTGACCTTGAGCCAGGTGACAAAACTTTCTAGCCCTTAGTTTTCTCTTCTGTAAAATGAGAGTAATGAAAACTTCCAGGATTTTCACACTCCAGAAACTAAAAACAGAGCCCTTCTAGTATTTTAAGACCACTGTTTTCTACAATGTCCTCAACCTATTTCCCTCCAAATAACTCATCTTACAGAATGACAAGAAGACTCAGTATTCTTATGACAGCTCTCCAGAGGATCCACAAAGCAGATGTTGAATACAACAAGGTTACACTTGCAGATGCTGGAAATCAGGGAGAAAATTAAACGACGGCTTTTGGAGTCCAATCCCTATCCACACTTACTCCTTTGTGTATATATAAATACATAGATAGATATAGACAAGCCAATATGTGAGAGTGACTGCGGAGTTTTAATGTTTTTCTCTAGCTAGGTTAATTTTTTTTTTCCATTTTTAGGATGAAAGGTGTTATTGTGTTATCATTTCCTTTTGTTTCTTTAAAAGCAATAGTGCAGTCTGCTGTGGTAGCAAGTTGGTCCTCAGATCACATCTTCCATTATTTGGGCTTGTGGTTTGAAAGTATCATGCCCTGTCCAAAACACAAAACAAACCCATGGGGTTTTGACAAAATGTAATTTTCTCAAGAGTTGAAGTCTTGGTCCTTCCCTTTGTCTGTTCATGCAGAGATGCGCTCAGCACGTGGGCTGCATCCTCTGTCCTTAAAGTCTTCAGTGCTGCCTAACCCATCAGAGGACGCCTGCAAATGGGGCTCGAAGGCAACAGGAGGGGTGGACGCACAGGCACAGACACAGACACAGAGTGCAAGTGCTCTTGGCATCTCTGGAACTTGGATCATCTGCAGACTTAGGGCCACTCTCTAATGATATTTGTTCACTAGAAGCTTAGAGACCTTCTCTTTCAATTACCACTTCAGTTCTGAACATGTTGGCTTTGTTATTTAAAGAACCAAAACATACATATTACATCTTACTGACCTATATCGGATTTAAATCAGGGCAAGTTATATGGTACATTTACTCAACAAAAAGATGATTGTATCAACTTGCCCCAATGGGAAACAATCAGGTATGTTTTCAACAGTCTGAATAGAGTATCTATTTGGAGGCGGTTGCTGGGGGAGATCTAATCTTGAATCTACTCAGTCTGTATAGACTTCCTGAGAAGGAATATTTCATATACATCTTTTTATCCTATAAATTTATTTTTTAAAGCTTTATATAAACTCTTGTAGATGAATTCACACTTAAAGAAGAGAATATTGGGGCTGGGCACAGTGGCTCATAATCCTAGTACTCTGGGAGGCCAAGGCAGGTGGATTGCATGAACTCACAGGTTTGAGACCAACCTGAGCAAGTATGAGACCCCACTCTAAAAATAGCTGGGCATTGGGGTGGTGCCTGTGGCACCAACCCCATATGCGGGAGGTGTGGTGGGTTTAAACCCAGCCCCGGCTAAAAGCTGCAAAAAAACCCCAAAATGGCCAGGCATTGTGGTGGATGCCTGTAGTGCCAGCTACTCCAGAAGCTGAGGCAAGAGAATTACTTGAGCCAAAGAGTTTGAGGTTGCTATGAGCTATGACGCCAGGGCACTCCAAGGTTGACAAAGTGAGTTTTTTCCCTGTCTCAAAAAAAAAAAAAAAGGAAATAAAATAAAAGAAAGAACGAACAGAATTTAGTTTTACACTTATTCTTTTGTGAAAAAGGGAGGGAGAAAGACAAAATTAATTTTCTAAACTAAGCTAACATGAAGTTACATAAGAAATTCAGGTTTTTATACAATTAGCTGCAAAAGGAACCCTCTCTCTGCTCACTTGCCAGAAGGAGACCATATCATTGAAAAGTGTTGTGCTGTGAGCACTGTGCTTCCTAAAATAGGGCCAAGACTGAGTTGGCCAACAGGGATATTGCCAGATGTGGTGAAGTTCTAGTATCAGTCCTGCTCATAAACTTGGGAAACTTCTCTTGCCATGGGGGAAAGAGTTTGAATGAGACATTTTACATGGGAAGGGTCCAGGATCTCTTTTGATTCATAGCTACTTGCATAGGGTTTAAACATTTGGCTGATTACAGATGAAACATTTGGACAGAGTGATAAAACAAAGCAAAACCTACAGGAATAAAGAATGAGAGACGTATGTAAAGGAAGGAGGAAGGTGTCTATACTTCACAGCAATGTCACCAGTGTGTGGTGATCCAGAGGTGAGGATAAGGGGCTGCCAAGGCTGGGATTAAATTTAAAATTTAATCCCTTTCCTTTACCATATTTATCTAACGCCCACCATAGCAAATGCTGTAGGAAATCTTAAAACCATAAGATCCAGTCCCTGCAGAGATTGTTGGTGCCTCACTAATATCCATTCTTGCCTTGCTCATCTGTAGTTGGAAACAGAATAGACACTCTTTTCAGGGCTTCTTTGCAGCTCAGTATTAGTAAATTCTGGCCAAGGAAATGTAGGTAGAAATGATGCATGCTTCTTCCAGGTTTTTTGTGAAGGAGAAGGCATGGCTTTCCCTTGATTGTTCTCTTTCTTGCCAGCAGAAGTTCATAAGTAAAGGCTAGAGACAGAACAGTCAGGTTGAGTCTCCACCTCTCTGATTGGTGTGGATTACCAGCTGTAATCTATCCATCCAGACTTCTGTGACAGTCAAACATACATTGCCCAGTTGTTTAAATGACTGTGTTCAGTCAACCACAGCTAAACTTTTCCTTCCAGGGAACTTAAATTTACATCTGCAACTCTCTGGCTTAGGTGGTTGAGACCAGAAGTCAGAAGGTTTGGGCCAGTTGAAGCCAGACTCAGCTCTCTTAGGATTAGTCGGCTGTGTTGGACTGCATGTGGGGATACTCTCGTGGTCTCCAGCCTTTGCAAAGGGGTCACAAATGCAAATGCAGGTGACAACAGAACACTGAGTTGATGAATGGTTGGGACCGTGTCTTCCCAGTCTGACCAGGAGGGAGCTCCTCAGTCCCTGCTTTGGGGAGCCACACAGCCAGGAAGGCTTGAGCAAGGCAAAGCTTCCTGTTCTAAGAGTCATTGGAAATCTGGATTTTCATACAAAATTGCTCAATTTTTAAATTTTAGCTAGTGAAGTAACAATAACAGTAACCACAAACTCTTTAGGCCCAATAAAATGTGGTTTCAGTCAAACTTTGAGCCACTGACTGACTGCTCTCAACTTCTAGTCATGAGCATAGAAAGTGACAGGGATTATAAACTGAAACTTGAAACAAGTGGGCTTTCAATACACAAGTCACTACTGTGTGGACTGAAGTGAAAAAATGCAACAGAAAGGTCAAAAACTCCCTAACTACCTAATGACTGTGTTGACAGAAGTTAGAAATGGAATAGACAGGTCAAAAACTACTAAAATCAAGCTCATAAATTCCGAAATATAAGTAAAGTTTTGTTTGACTCTCGATATTGTGGAAAAATACCATTTCCCCAAACCACTCTTATCACCCGATGTTACCTAACAAGTAAGATACTTCATCTGTGTCCTGAGGAGAGATTCACCTTGAGGCCACCCACACTGCCTGGTATGCTTCAGAAACCAGCCCCCATTGCCAGGTAACATGAGATCTCTTCTGTTCCTGGTGTACCTTCCTCCTAGCAATAGAAGGGGTCAGAGCTCCAAGTCCTCCACTTTTGGAAAGTACCTTCCCTGGCTCCAGAGGGTACTAAATTCTCCAGTTTCCACATTGTCTCTTGATGTTAATTACACCTGCCCATGAGCATCCATCCCTAAGTGATGCAGAGGTGGGACTGGAGACTTAGCTCTTCCAGAAACCACAGCATCTATCTTACTCCCACCTGACACCTCACATTCTGCCTGTGCAATTAACCTCCCCACCCTGGATGCTCTGTGCCAAGAAATAAGGCCAAGGGCATGAGTGTGTAGCAGCCAGAGCTTGGCATGGCTGCAGGATGAAGGAGTCACAGTATTTCTGGAATTTTTCTCTAGGTAAAAGTCTCTCTGTAACAACCTTGACTATGAGCTTAAGCTACTCTCAGAACTACTGTCAAATAGTTTTGACCTCCTGGTTTAGGGTCTCTTTGAGTTGTGACATAAGCAAATGCTAATGCAAACCCTGGTGGAGTTGTTTTTATTTCAGTCAAGTGAAAGGCTCCCCAGAGGCTTAAGGATTAAGACCCAACCACTTAGGACAGAGCCAGCAAGGTCGGGCCCTCAGAACCAATCAAATCTCAATTTGATTGCATAAACTGAACAGCAGCACAAAATGTAAAGAGTAAATAGGCACATTTTATTTCCTTTATGCCTCTGGTTTCCAGCCACATAGAATGAATGTGTTTGCAGAGCTCTGCTTGCCAGTGTACGGTCCACTTAACTAGACATATTCCTGCTGAGCTACTTTGTAAAGTGAACATTCGTAAACAGAATGATTTCCATTTATTGATATCTATTATAATTTAAGATATAATCTTAAGGTTTGAAATGTATGTCTGAACATGCAAACATTCATGCCTATATACATATTTGCTGAGAAGAGGTAGTTAACTATATATTTTTTTAAAAAAACAAATATTAGAGAATGTAATGAAATTCCAGAGACTGTGCCATGCTACCCCACTGTAGGAACAGAAGATTGCTAAAAGCCTTATTACTCAGTGTGTGCTCAGTGGACCAGAACTCAGAGAGCTTGGAAGTGTGAGATCTCAGGCATCAAAGGTGGGAGTTTGTTAGAAGTGCAGAATCCCAGACCTGAGTGAGAATCAGAAACTGCATTTTAACAGATCTGCAGGTGATGCTTATTTGTGGGTTACAGTTTGAAAAGTGGCAGTGGCAGTACAAAGATGACCACAGGTGGCATCATTCCATGGCCGGGAGAGGATAGTCAGTGAGTCTGGAAAGAGAACAATTGGCCTTAGTTCTAATTACATCATTTAGCAGAATTACTTGACTTCTCAGTTTTTCTCATCTGTAAAACGGCAATAATAGTGCACGTCTCACAGGATGGAGACATTTATAAGGTAGTCAGTGTTATCTGCCTGTGTCTCATACACGTATACGAATATCCTGGGGTCATTTTTGAACAGATCATCCTGGAGGAATTGCTCTTGAAAACACCCTAAAAATGGTGGCTGGAAGTAAGGACAGAAGGCCATTTGCCTAAACCTGCAAAACTAGAATAAACAGAAGTGATGAATGATTTGCTTGTGAAATAAAGATAGGACACCACTTCTGCTGAAGTCTGTGGTTAACATCCTGAATATAGTACACAGCAAAGACAGGTAGGTACTGAGATAAATTTTAAAAAATCTTTACTAGGCATAATCCTGGAATATTAACTTCTCACACTTCATCAAAGACAAAGGGAACAAATGAAGCTGAAAAACCAGAAATGATGACAAGAAGAGAAAAAGGGATAGAGTCAAAATTTACCCAGCATTATTTCGATCAACTTTATTAGGTGTGCATGCAAAAAAAATATGTAGGTTCTCTGTTCTGTACTGTTTCCTTGAGTATAGATTATAAGAAAGGAAGTTTTCTCAAATGGTCAGAGCTAACTACTTATTTCTTTTATGCAAATCACTTCAACGTATTTCAAATCCTCTCTACCTGATGAGCCAGGTAACAAAGACTTCTGCTGCGGGTAATCCATAATTATGATAATTAAGTTATCAAATGTATCTGGATTTAAGATAATCGTATAAACATATACACTTAAAATTTACTATCCTTCAAGTAGTGAGAGCTTCATCAATACACCTTTTATACTGATTTCATTTTATAGAATATTTTCAAATGTATGCATTGCAATCTGCCGTTTCACCTGGCAAAAGCACTCTGAACTTCTACTAAATTGATAAATCAACTGCAACAAATCATATAGTGTATGTGGGGAGACTTGGTTGTTATAGGAATGCAATGTGGCTTGAATTAATACCTAGATTGATTATAGCTAGGATATATAACATAGAATGCATACAAGACACACATTTGTGTAGGTGCATACATGGATACATGTTCTAATGAGGAAAACCATCATATCATCATCAGCTAATTGGGATGCCCTGGAGGACAAAGGGGTAATGGGTACAGCCATGTTTATTATCTGGTCTATTATTGCTGCTTCATAGATAAGGTAGGATAAATTTGGGACAAACTATTTCAACTCTCAACCTTAGTTTCTTTGTTTAAAAATGTATCTGAGATAAAATTGAATTCCCAAACAAGCCAAACATTTTATGATTTTATGCCTTTTAAAAGTCACATTCTAATTGAATACCCTTCTCTATCTTTGATGTATCCTCGTTGTCCTTAAAACCAAGAAGATACACAAACTGCTTAAAACGCCTGCTTCTCTTAGAAATAGAATTAGTTGAACACAGCTTTGTTTAGAGTAAATGGTACTGCAACAAAATAAAACTTTCCACAAACCCCAAAGAAAATGAGAGTACTTTTCCATACTGGAACGGGGGGACATGGGGGGGATGGCAATCCATCCGTGGAAGGGCACTTTTCCTGCCATGGTATTCACCCAGAGTGAGCTCCATCTGAAATGCAGCCATTGTCTCCTCATTTTCCTCAGTTCTCCAGAGGGAGATAATGGCATGGATTGAGTAATGGCCTCAACACGGAAAAAGCGTTTCTTTTCTTCCTGTCTGGTCCCTTCACCGCTAATCTTTATTTTTCAATGTTGCTATTTTTCAAATTGATTCTAAGATATATCCTGTATACTCCCCTGAAATAATGCTAATATCAAAAAATATACATTTGTAGATAAATGTTTAGTTGTAGCATTTTGTAGCAAAAATTATTATTCACTTTTGTAAAAGATAAACGCAAGCATTCACATTTAAAGTACGATTTATCGAGCAGAGTAGGATTTCCCTAAATCTCTGTCACTATTATTTGCTTGACTCTACATCTTCAACTCTAGGAAACCATATAGGAAACACGTTCCAACCATTCTTTTCCCCTTGAGATCACACACAACAGAATTTTGAAACAGAATTAGATTAATCATTATGTGACTGGCTTAAGGATTCCATCTAACAACTGTGAAACAGCCCATCTAACCTGAAAATAGAGGTCTCCTTGTGGCTAAAGGAATAATTATCAGTGATAATCCTATGAGATCCTAAAAGTTCTCATAAAATCTCAAACCTTGTGCTCTTTACAAAGTTCCTTTGCTACCAGAATAACTGTGAACAATATTTCACTATAAGATTACATATATACTGGGAAAATATTAATAAATAATGACTAATGGGTCATATTTCCCATCAGGAAGTTTTTAGCCAACATTTTTTTTTAGTTAGCGGCTTACGTCCATGGCGTGTATTCACCAGAGCCACTGTGCCTTGTGAACCTGTTGGCATCTCCTATAGGGGTAAGTCTACTCCTGCTCAGGCTGCTGGCCAAACTCAGACAAGCTTCTGACACACCCAGAACTGGGAGGCAGGGCCCTGCTATCTGAGCAGATGGCATAGGCAGGCATGGGAGCTGGGAATACAAAGTGACGGACATGTGGTGGGGCTGACTTTGTAAATACGTGCAAGAGAAAAGCATTGAGCCACATATGTCTCTGATTTACTGGTCAGCAGGAAGCCAGAGCCCCCGAGACTGCTGGGTTTCTACTTTAAGGAAATGGAAAGAATACACTGGCTGGATAAGTGAGAGGAACTCAGGGCCACCCTGCTCACACTCCAACTGGGTAAAGCCTCACGTTGTAATGAACATCTTATGGCTTCACGGTGTAGGAGAGCAATACAGAGGTGAGCCATCAAGTTTAAAAACATTACTTGGGCTTCCCCCATCACCATGCTGTGGGGGAACACTGAGGTGGTGAGTCAGGGACAAGTGGCTCATCAGTCCTGTATGTCAAATGAGCAGCATGCACTTGTAAAGAGAAGTCTTACTTGATCGTGACCCCTACTCCATCTTAGTGTGGGGTGGGGAGACCGTGGCAGGGGAGGAACTCTTTCTTGGATCAGGTGACTGAGGAACCTAGAGGTAACATCCCCAAACCCTCAGTGCTTTGGTCTTTGGAGGGGAGGGAAGGGCAATTCTGAAGATATTCTTGGGTCATTTTCAGTCAAGCTATTAATGGATGCACATTTCAGTTATAGAAGGGGAGAAAAGAAGAAAAAATGTCAAGCAGAAGAAAGAATTTCATTAAACTCTGGAACACACCAGAGACAGAACTACTGAAAAAGATGGCAGTACAGCTTTGGAACCCCTAGAGGACCAAGAATACTAGAGCTCTCAGAGGAAGCCAGGCACCCCCCATGTCCGGCAGAGCTGGCATTCTGACGCCAGAAGAAACAGTGCTACAGAACTTGGTGTCTGGTCCATGGTAGCACCCAGCACCGGCATGAGTAGACTAGGTGTGACATGAGCAGAGAGGCTCCTGACCTCCACGCAAGAGCTGAATTTGCAATATTCAAGAGGGCTGGAGGTCCTAAATGAGTAGTTAGGTGCACGACCTAGTGGTAAAAATGAAAAATAAATGAACTCATTATTTCTACTAAAATGTATACTTTTGTTTGTTGAGGACTGTACCTGGCATTTTATACAAAGCAATTTTATGTGTATATCTTATATTTAAAACTTATGTATCCCTATGAAGTATGGACTTTTGTTTTTTCCACCCTTCAGACAGAGGCTGATGTCAAATGTTAAGCTGATGACTTCAGGGTCGCAGAGCCCCGACTCAGTCCCAGCGCCATCTGACCTGGTGTCCATGGTCTTCCCTGTTATGCTCTTCTTCCCCTGTTATGAATGACACACAAACTGGCCAAAACCAAAATGATTTAAAATAAATAGTAATAAAATACTTAGCTATCAATTTTAATCTTATAATTTCAAAAGTATTTTAAATATACTGCCATTTAAAACTCTATTTTAATCATTTCCTAAATTACAGATTAGAACTTGCTTCTCCCTGCCCTCTGGTTTGCACTTTTCCAAGTTCAGTTTAAGCATCCTCACTTCACCTACACGTTCTTCTGTGACTCTTGGAAGACTAATGACTTCCTACTCCAAATTTATTACAAGTAACTTTAGATTCCACATACAAAATTTTGTTTCAAATGCCAGTTTGCACATGTGATTCTTCCACAAGATAGCATGTTACTCTGGGACGGTGACTTTGCCTTCTTATTCAGTTTCCCAATGTGCATGACACATCTGATGCCCCCAAATCACATAAGACATTGATTGAACAGAACCTCCTGAGTTTATCTGAGAATTATGTTGGCTCTCTAATTCTTCTCAGCTCTAATAGGAAATAAACCAAAAGCAAAGTTCCTCTTGTATCTGTAGAATTTTCTTAACCCAATTAGCAATCATTTATATCCATTAAGTTAAATGTACAGGCAGTCCCTGGGTTACAAATGAGATGGGATCTGCAGATTTGTTCTTAAGTTGAATTTGTATGTAAGTTGCAACACATACATTTACCTATTACCTGTAATAGTATGGCAGCCAGATGTTTGTAATTTGGGGACTTGACTGTTCATAAGTGAGAGTTATACATAAGTCAGATATTTGTAGCTCCAGGGCTGCCTGTATTTTCTTTCCGATCATCATTACCTTTCATTCCCAAGGCCCAAAGTTGTACAGTTCCTCACCAGAAAATCTTCTGCTTCCTTTTAATGTTCCTAGATAACATATGGTCTCCCAATTAAGTTTGATTTTCATATAAAGAGAATATAAATATTTTAGTCTAAGTATATCCCAAATGTTGTATAGAACATACTTATACTAAAAGTCCTTTATTGTTTATATGAAATTCAAAATTTAACTGAGTGTTCACTTCTTTTTTTTTATTTGCTAAATGTGGCAGTTCTATTTTCTTTACAAACCTCTTTAGACCACTATTTTCTACATGTGACTCATAGCAGCCTTCCCTTCAGTTATTATATAGGGCTCCACTCTTACTGGACTATCTTTATTGAAACATAAACATGCAGGCTCCCCTAAGTCTTCACTGGGCTCCCTGTCCCAGGGAAGGATAAGATGAATGGAAGGGAAGCCTCTGAAACAGCCGACAGGATGGCGTGACTGCACGTGCGCCACGGCTGCTGCCCTCACCTTTCAGACTTGACTTCTAATTGTGTTTCTGTCACCTTTTCAATCACCTTCCATGTTCTCCCTTTTGCTTAAATTCCCCAGTTTTAGTCTGGATCCAAGATTCCCTACCTTGAGCGTTTCCCACATAGGTAACAAATCTTCTTATCTCTGACCTTTAAGGGGAAAAGGACAGGTCTGTGATTTCTGTCTGAAGTAGTGTCATCAGCTGGGTGTGGTGGCTCATGCCTGTAATCCTAGCACTCTGGGAGGCTGAGGTGGGTGGATTGCTTGAGCTCATGAACTTGAGATTAGCCTGAGCAAAAAGTGAGATCCCATCTCTACTAAATATGGAAAAATTGAGGCAAGAGGATCACTTGAGCCCAAGAGTTGGAGGTTGCTGGTTGTTGGGAGCTGTGATGTCCCCACACTCTACCCAAGGCAGGCAATAGCTTGAGACTCTGTCTCAAAAAAAAAGGAGTCTCATTTGCATTTGTCCTGCATTCAGGAAGGTGATGGAGCAGACACTGGGCTAGTGGCTGCCCTCTACCAGGACATACTGGAGAATATCAAAGGAGGGAAGGATAGCTGGTGGCCAGCAGGTCTGCACAGCAAGCCTTTCAGGGACTGCCTTCTCTCCTAATCCCAAAAGAATCTCTTATTTCCAAAGATCAGCAATTCACTTGTTTGTTAGAAGAGTTTTACCTACAACAGTGCTCTGCTATAGAACTTACAGTGAACATGGAAATATCCTGTTCTGTTCTGTACAGTTCCTCACCAGCAAATCTTCTCCTTCTGTTGAAGGTTGTAGATAACATATGGTCTCCCAATTAAGCCAGCACTTGTAGCCACCCGGCACAAGTGCCTATGGAGAAAATACCGGCATGTTGTCACTGTGACTGAGAGATCGATATTTTAATTTTATATAATTGTAACTGATTTAAATTTAAAAACTCACATGTAGTTAAAGGCTATTGTATTGGACTGTGCATGCCTACAGCAAAAATTTGCCTGTGAGAGCTAAAGATATTTTATTTAAGAGAGGGAAAGAGTCCTGATAGGTCTGGGCAAGGTCCAGGCCAGAAAACCTCATGCAGGACTGATTTTACCCCAGGGGACACTTGGAAATGTCCGGAGACATTTTCAGTTATCACACTTGGGGTGGGCGGGGGGCGGGGAGTGATTCTACTGGTATCTAATGGGTAGAAGTCAAGGAAGCTGCTTCACAACCCACACTTTACAGAACAGCTTCCCCCCAGAGTAATTATCCAGCTGACCTAGATTTGAATTCCTGTTAGACTTCTCAACCTGGGGAAATTTTTAATCTTTCTTAAGCCACAATTTCTTTATAAAATAGTATTTATAATACTAGGTACAGGTTGGTTATGAGAAATAAAATTATGCAAAGTGTCTGGCAGAAAAGTCCATTCAGTAAAATGTAGCTCCTACTGAATTGCTAAACTGATAAAACTATGAGAGCATCTTCTTTGGGGCCTTTGGCAGACAAATGGCAGACCACAGTGCTGAGGTACCTGCTTGCCTGATGGTAGGTCTCCATCCTCTTCTAGAACAATTCCATTTTCAGCTGCTTTATATAAATTGGGTTTCCAGTTAAGATTTTGTTAGAAAATAGAGTTCTATAAAAAGTTTGGGTACCATAGCGCTAAGCTATCAGTGATTCTAATGAGGGGCATTGGACCCAGGCAGGGCGAAAAGAGCCATTTTGAGAAGACACTTACCTTTCGTTCCCTCTCCAATTGTACCACGTGGTAGGTTGCATTCACTGAGAACCTATAAATAGGGTCTTTGTGACTTGCTTTTCCTCCAGAGTCTGAGTGACGCCATAAAAGCATTTTGGATATATGCAAAATGTGTGTACCCCTGTAATATTCTACAATAAAATAATAATAATAATATAATAATAAAGGAATTGGTGGCCATTTTAACTCTCTTGGGCTGGTGACCAGATAATTTTCCAGAAATAATTGAGAGAGTCAAGCTCAACCCAGTCAGGGGACGCATGGCACGGCTTCATAGATACCTCTTTAATTGATCTCAACACCACGTGTTGTCACTGTTTTTACATTTGTGGATAAGGGACCACTTGGGAACTCATTTTATTCTTCCAAAGTCTCTGAAACAAGAATGCAGAAGAAAGGGCAAATCCTACCTACTGCCTTGGGGACACAGTGGGACCCTGGCCTTCGTGCAACTGGTTTAATCTCTCTCTTTAAAGCAAACATCATCTGTCTGTCGCTCTGCTGAGTGATCTATTCCCACTTTTCGGGATGCAGGCTCATTTAACAACTAGCGATCAAACCCGCTCCCACAGCCACAATGGAAACTGTTGAGGTTCATTACACTGGAAAAATATGCCATTTTTATTTCCATCCTATTGTTTCCCCAAAGATTCACAATGCACATTTTTTCCAATGGCCTGTTTTCATAAAATTTCACTTGGATTTATTTTGAAGCCCTCAATCCAGATGGTACAACTCAGAGTCAAATTTGAATGGTGATTCTTGTGCTGCTACTGTGAGGCATGACACTTCTATTCAGGACAAGTGAAGAAGAGCGGCATCAGGAATTCAAGGGGTGAAAAAAATAAATGAGACTGGAGAGTTTACGATGTGGGCATAAGGCAATGTGCTCTTGGTTAGATAGCGACTATTGATGATAATTTAATAGCCATTTGTAGGTTCACTCCACGTATTTAATTAGTATGATGGAATTCTTAAAAATTCTCACGGTATGTACTGTAGACACTTAATATGCATTTGTTGAAGAAACTAGTAAAAGAGTTACCCCTGTGGTACTTTTAGAAAACTTAAAATGGATAAAGGAAGGTCAACAAATAGTGATATACTATTGCAACAACAACAAGAAAAAGGAATAACTGATTTTGACAAAATGAGATGATGGTAGTTTTAAAACACAGTACACATTTTGTAATAAGTCTTCCCATTGATAGGCAGGGTGCCTTTCGCCTCGGGGACACTTATGACTGTTTTTACCATCACATATAGAAGGAACACTGCACAGCTTTCAAAGCCAGGTCATGAAAACCCATGAAAGGGAACTTAATATGGTGCCCTTCTGACTTTCTGAGGGAAGCCATCCACCCTTTCTAAAGTCCAACTGCCCTGACACCCTTATGCTAGAGGGGCAATTGGTTAACAGCTTTGGTTAGCAGCCTGAATGAGCGCTCCACTGCTGGACAGATAAACCATCAACCACAGGAATAAGCCACCTGATGTTCCAAGCTCAATTAAGCCTTCAGAAGACTATATAGGTCCAGCTGACAATTGCTTGAAACATTAGGAGAAACCCTAAATAAGATATCCCTGGTATCTGCTCTAGCTCCCTTAACCTTCAGAACTGTAAGCAAGATAAAATAGTTGTAGTTTTATCCTCCAGGATAATCTGTTAAGCAGCAATAGTAACTGGAATAGGTATTAAATCTGCCCAGACTGAGCCCAGGTTTTCCCTACATGCTTATAGAAAGAGTAACTTTAGGAAATTGTCTTAGTCTGCATGGGCTGCTACAACAAGATAGAATAGACTGAGTGGTTTCAACAACAGACATGTATTTTCTCACAGTTCTGAAGGCAGGAGGTATGAGATGAGGGTGTCAGCACAGTCAGGTCTGGCAAGCGAGCGCCCCTTCCTGACTGCAGATGGCCGCCTTCTCACTTCATTCTCAGGCAGCCTTTCCTCAGGGGCATAGGGAGAGACGGTGAGCTCCGGGCCTCCTCCTCTTCCTGGAAGGGCGCTCATCCCATCATAGGGGCTACACTCTCATACTCACCTCCCAAAGGTCCCATCTTGAAATATTACCACACTAGGGGTTAGAATTTCAACATATCAACTTTGGGGCACCTACATATGCAGCGCATAACAGAAGTTCAGAAAGAACATTTCAGGAGTTCACAAGCATCACTAGTAACTAGATACTAAAATCCAGACATGCAATAAATTCAAGATATCCAAGGCTCAGAAACTTCCAACTGTTCAGATTAAATGGTAACTACAGTTGAGCAATGGCTGTGCATGATTCAGACTATTCCACGGCCATCATCCTCTGGACTACTGACCCTGAACAAGTCGGATGTTCCGCAGGTGGTGCCTTTGCGATAGCATGAATGCGCTATCCTTAGAGCCACTCCCCGTCCTCCCATGCAGAAATCCTCTATTAGAGTCTGGCCCTGAAACAGAGCAAAAGCCATTCATCTCTTTCACACATGTGACAAATAATGATATATATCTAGAATAAGTACCTTTTAAATATTTTTTTTTCCCAGAAGCTAAAGAAAAAAGATGACCAAGAAATAGTCTCCCTCCAAAGATTTCACAGTCTTATAGGGCAGGAAATGTTCTGATACAGTGCTGGATGTCCACAAGGGAAGCATGGCAAAAGTCAGAGGAGAGGCGGAACAGGGGTGGGGGCATCTCAATCTAAGGGAAGCTGGGGAAGGCACCCTAGAAAGGAGGAGAAAGACCCAGAGTTTGCTAATTGTTGCTCTCATATCCATGCCAGATGCAATTTATACTCAATAGAAAATAAAGAGATTTAACATTTGGAGTTTTTCATAATGGGATGTATTTTAGATGACTATTTGTATTATAATACCATGGGAATATATTAACTAATCAGCATCCTCCATGCATTTAGCATTTGATTTTCTTTGCAAAAGTGGCATTTGCATCCCCCTGAATGCAAATATTTTTGCAAAGTGATGCCCTTTGCATCATACAGCAAACGCATATAATTCAAAAACAACAACAACAAAAAAAACAAAACAGTTTTTGCGTAGCATGTGTGTGCTAGATGTGTGATTACCTTATTTTTCCATCCTATAAAAAACTGCGTACTTTTTTCCAAAAGTGTTTTACATTATATACTAATATGTCAGTCTGTCCTTTACTGCCTATTTAAAAAATTATTAATAATAAATATCTTCAGGATGGGTTTTAAGTAGAATCAGAAGTCCTGTTCTTTTGCGAAAAAGCCTATGAGGAGATATCAACTGCAGCCGCATTTGAAGGATTTTTACTCCATTGATTCGCTACCTTTTTCTTCTCACTCCTTTCTATTCAAGTATCAGTGTGCATCTGTGCGCCCACACACACATGCATATGCACACACTCCACACTCTAGGTAGGACATAAAGTTGGTCCCAGCACTTAATGAAGTGCTTCAACTTTGAGAGTCACATAAAAGGACAAAGCATCACGGCCCCGTATACATCAGGAACACCTGTTTGAACACAAATTGCTCGCTCAAAGTTTGACCTTCTCTCCCACCAGTGTCAGAACACGGCTTGGGGAAAGGGTGTGGATTTACATCAGGGTTCTGGGACAACAGACTATGATATTCATCTCTCCAGGCTTCTGTTTCTTTATCAGTATGGTGCAGGGTCCATTTCAACCTAGTAAGGATATTTGGAGATCTAGATGAGAAGTAAGTTCCATTGCTAGTGGGAGCTCGACATTCAGCCCACAAGGACTCCAGGTCTGAGCTTTAGTCAGAGCCCTTGTGAGAGTCAGAATACGGCTACAGAATCCAAAGTCCCAACCCCAGTCTCAAGTGCGTTGTGATTTACCCAAGGCTATAAGAAATTGCATATGTCCTACAGTTTCATAAATGAGAGTTACTCAGAGAGATCAGCCCAATGAAGCTCATGGCTTAGGCCTCTAATGATCAAAAAATCATAATAAAATATCAAAAAGTTTCCTTTGATCTGATTCGGTGAATGTGCCAGATGGGTACTGCTGCTTTCCCACATCTACCTATAACTGATATCACACATAACCGTGTCTGCTTTCCTATGGACACAAGAGTCTGCCTCTAAAGCCTTCTCAACATATTTTTTACTTGAGTTGTTAGATGAAGACTTGCCAGAGTGTCTCTATAAAAGTGGGCCTTCACCCCTCCACCTTCAGGATCTTTCTTTTGGATAAATTAATTTCCGTCATCAATAAAATAAGTGTAGAAATATTATTAAACTTGTGTCTCAATAGCATTCAGCAAATTAGACTTTGAGGCCATTTTCAATTCCTGCATTAGATCATTAAGTAGGGGCTTTAAAAACAGTAACTGTTAGATTATTTTCAACTCATGAGAGAACTTGTGAATGGCTTTCTCCAAATTTATGTCCTATTTGTAATCTGTCTCCAGGACCATGCTTAAATCCACATTTCTTAAAGCAATGCTCCAGTTATAAATATCTTCCATGGGTTGAAACTGTCTTATTTCAGATGAAAATAGCACTTTGAGTATAGTTGTTTCACCCTCTAATTTGTTTTATGTACTATCTATTCTATAAATATGTACTATTACTATGGGAACTCATTCCTCTTCAAAGACAAGAACACACTGAAAATATTTCACAATTATTCTATTCCTCCAAACAAGCCGCTTAATTAGCAGCAATAGCATTAGTCATGTCAGGGGAAAAGTCACTTCAAAATTCTGCTAGGTAATATCTTTGTACACAAGCACTTACATCACCATAATGTGGCACTTACATTGGGTGTTCTCAACTCAACATGAATGTCCCTATCCCAGAGCTAATGAACAGAACAAAGCAAATAGATCCTTGCCTAGACAGGGGTCCATTCAATAGCCTACTTCTTAAACACTTTAAGAATACCAATACCCTTTTTCATACCACTTACATTAAGAACATTTTTAAACTTGGAAAAAATACCATGTAGCTGCTCAAAAAAATAAAAATTACCATGCCTCCTTTCTTACCCTCTCCCATAATTATCAAAAAAAAAAAAAAGAAAGTGCATAATAAAGAATTCAGAAAACTATTTGAAAAAAAATTAATCACCCATGACTTTATCACACAGACATTTGTATCATAAATAAACTGGTATAAAACTTGGCAACTTTATATGTCCTAAATATGTCGTATTGTTAATGGTATTTTTTTCATTTTACAAAATATTTTGGAGGTCCTACTCTGTGAATAAACCATACTCCACATAACCATTTCTAAAAATTATCAATTTTTTAATGAAAATTAAAAATTATAAAAATATTCTATTGTGCATAATTCTATTATGACCATAATTGATTCTATCAATTTTCTGTAATATTAGGCAATTTCCAATTATTTGTCTACCATCAACACTCTTGCTAATTTTTTTTTTGTGCATATATCTTTAAATCATTATCTGTATTATTTCCTTTAAGTAAATTTCCAGAAATCAAATTGCTGAGTCAAAGGCATATTAAATTTTAAGACCTCTGATTTAATTGTGCAACACAAAATTATTGAGACAATAAAATCCTGGTAACATAGAAAAAAGTACAAAGCTATTCACAGGGACCTGGGGCTAATTCTTGGTCCTCTACTGGCCTGAGGAATGCAATTGCTGACTTTGGAATGTAACTGCATGTTACTCCCTCCCTCTGTTCTTCCCTTCCTTCCTTCTCTCCTTCCCTCCCTCCCTCCTTCTTTCCCTCCCTCAGAGGGACCACCAACCTGGGTCCACCATTGTAAGTAACAGAATTGATTTAAACAAGGGTGAAGTGGAGATGTGATTTACAGGAATGCCCCACTTAAAAACTGCATAGCCAAATGACAGTGTGACCAAGAAAAACACGCTAGATCTGCTCTGTCTCTGGCGTAAACTTGCTGTGTAATTCTGATAAAGTTACTCAATGTCTCTGTGCTATAGTTGACTCATTTGTCAAATATCAGTCAAATCTGCCCACAGTGTTTTTCAGAATATCAAAGGAGATAAAAAATAGAAAAATGCTTTGGAAAATACAAAACTTCTTTGGATGATATGTAAGAGTTATTCTTTCAGAGAGTGCATATTTTATATAGATAATAATAAAATGTAACTTAGCAGATAAAAAATACAAAATGACATAATGCATGAAAGTTTTGAAACAAAGTGCTAGAAGCCTAGAATTTGGCCAAAAGATTCAACAAACTGCTACTCAACCTGCCAGAATTTGTTCTCACCAATCCTTGGTAAAACAAATAGAAAAGTTTTGACTTGCAGAAAGATTAGTAGGTATTCCATATATAGTGACATTTTATATGTCTTATTAAGTCTTTAATTTTTTTGTTCACATCTAATTTTCAATGTATGGTATGCCATTTTATGATTCAGTATTTAATCCAAAATTAAAGTAAATCTTACCTTCATTTGATTTTGTTTTTAATTAGAGATACATCCTGTGAAATTGCTAAATCAATGCACTCTCTGTTTTCTGGCCACTTAGTGCTAAGAATCATACTAACATGTTTTTCTGAATTCCGATTAAAAGAAACTTTTTTCGGGAGGCCTTCTGTTTTTCAGGCTCAAATTATCATGCATGGAAAATACATCTTCCCAGAAGAAAAGCAACAGAAACCAATGAACACAGTAATAAAAAACAAAGAGAAAATTAAAGATCTACTAGGAGACTCTAGTAGATATCCAAGCAGGAGTTTCAGAGTTTAGTAGCAGAATCTTAGATCCTTTCCTATTGGAGTCAGATAGAAGGTAGGTCAGCCAGATAGAAGGTAGGTCAGCCATCCCTCCTGGATCCCTGCCTCCTTTAGGCAAAACCTTTGCTCCACATCCTGTGTAGCGTAGAAGTCATGAGGGTTTGACTGGGATTCTATCTTTCTTCTGAGTGAGAACACCTTCCCAAGGAACCATCTAAGATTGATTGATAAGCAAATAAATGAATGGGTAACTCAGTTACTCAAATAACTGCCTGTAGGATTTGAGTTCCCCCACCATTCTGCTCTTGGCCAAAGCAGTCACTCTAGTCTAGCCTGTGCCCAGCCATGTGCCCACCTCATCACTCACCCAGGTCCCCGGACACCTGTTATACTTTCCAGAACAGCTGCGGCACAAGGGTGATGGCTCATTCTGCCTATCTCACTGAGCGGAGGATAACTTTTACTCTTTCTTACACACCCTATCTACTCTGGGCTTCCTGAACAGTAATTAACATTAAGGATTTAAAAATAACACTTTTTTTTTTTTGAGACAGAGTCTTATTATGTCACACCTCCGTAGAATGCTGTAGTATCATAGCTCACAGCAACCTCAAACTCTTGAGCTTAAGCAATTTTCTTGCCTCAGCCTCCCAAGTAGCTGGGACTACAGGTGCCCACAATGCTTGGCTGTATTTTGATGCAGTTGTCATTGTTGTTTTAGCTGGCCTGGGCCAGTTTCTAACCCATCACCCTCAGTCCATGTGGCTGGTGCCAAAACCACTGTGCTACGGGCTCCAAGACTAAAAGTAACACCTTTATAGTTCATTTCCCAGAATTCTATCCTGAAAACATGCCTAAGAAAACATCCTGTACTTCATTCCCACCAGCATCGTCCATTATCCCCGCCCCTTCTCCAGCCCTGCACCCCATCCCTTTGAAATCCTCTGACTCCCTTCTCTTCTCAGCTGTCTAGTTCTTCCTCTTAGCTGGATTCTCTTTGCATCTCAAAGCACAGAAGCCATGTCTTTATAGTACAAGACTCTGGAGTCCACATGTCGAGAAAATGATAGGAAATTTCACATTTCATTTTACTTTTGATTCAACTTAAAAATGCCTCCTCAGCCAGAGAGAGCTGCGGTACTCCAGATACTCCAATGATTCTGGAATCCTCAGAGCTGCAGGGAGCCCAGGGCTAAGAATAAAACAAGCCTTCTCTTTTCTTTTCTTTTTAATTATAGAAAGTCCTCCTCCACTCCCATTTCTATCTTCCTTCTGATAAGAAGGCTGAAATGAAGGCAAAGTGTTTGCTGTGAAAGGGCAGATGTTACCCTCTGGACTCAGATCGGAGGGATCCGGACCCTCTAAAGGCTTCTGACATGATCCACCTCCCTCATCCCTGATCTCACTGGGGTGCAAAGATGAAATTTTTATTCTTGATCTTAGACAAACATCAAAAAGAAATTCAAAAATGGAATTTTAAAAGTCTACGAGAAGAATCAGGAATTGGTTTATTTTATTGGTATTTTCAAAACCACATTGTATGAATTGAGAGGCCAGGTTGTATTATGAGCGTCATCCTCCCCAGTAGGCGCTCCATCCCTTCTAACACTAACAGTAATGGCAGCAACTACTGAATGGAATTTCACTGTTTTCCAGACACTGTACTAAGCCCATTTTATGTCACTAGACATAATGAATTATTTTTGTTAACTGATTCCGACTTCATTAGTATCAAGAATGAATTGGTCAAGTGCTTCATTCATGGCCAGGTTTTGATAAGAAAATGATATATAAAAAGAGAATAAGCCAAGATGTAACTTTGAGTTCAATGAAAATATTTATTGAACCATTGCTGTATGCCCAGCTCTGGCAGATTATGTTATATAATCTAATCCTCATAACAATCTTGGAGGTGGGTATCAAGGCATCCCATAAAATTGTGACACTTACAGCAACAAACCACAGTCACCAACCAGACGTTACCCAGAATTCTGTGTCACATTATCATCCTCTTAATGCCATTAACAATTTCCTCCGTAGTAGTCAGCAAAAGAAGGATCGCTTGCATTTGGGTAGTAAAGATTACTGGGCTGTTATGATGGTGCAGAACTGAGAACGAGTTCAGAACAGAGGATCATTTTTTTGCGGCAATGAACTGACAACACCACAATTGGGCAGACGTGGGTACTGACGTGAAAAATGGAGAACCTTCTCATGAGAAAATTTACCGCACGATGCTAAGAACAAGACCATGATTTCTCTGGGATAGAACAACACCATTGTCTTCTTCACACCAGAAGGTCCCTTGGCAGGATTATGGGATAGTAGGGTCAAAATTGAAACTAGAGCTCCATGTGAGCCATGTCCTCCCGTCCCTTGATCTTCCTGTAACAGATACAGAAGCTGAGCCAGCAGAGCTGCAAAAGAGAAACGCTCCATCTAGTTTCGGCCCTCGCAGTCAAATCTTTGACTCAACAGTCAGGCTCATTTTCCCTTTTCTAGTTCCACAGTAAGTTGTCAGGTGTGTTCTACCAATTCTAAACCAACATTTTCCTACATCTGTGTGTTCCTGAAACAGACTCCCCAGTTTGAGCTCTGCCCTTCCCACTTTCCCAACCCAACGTTTTCTCACACAAAGCCCCAGGTGAGATTTTACCCCCTCTCTCTCTCCCCACACACATACACGTGATACATGAGTGACTGTGAGTGGCATTTTTCTTTGTCTATGGCTTTCTGTGCATCATAGATGACATGGGGGTATTTGGCTTCCCTCCCATGAAAAACCCCCTGCCGTGAACATGCTCTCCTAGCTCGTGTTTATCTTCTTGAGCATTTCTAGCTATGGAAATACCTATAGTCTCCTAATCCTAGGAACATTAGAAACAGTCTATCTCTGACTTTGTCCCTCTCACTCTGTCTCTGGATCTGAATTAATTTCCACCTCCCTCTATCCCTTCTATATCGTCGTCCATCCCCGACATGCTCCAGTCTCCTAGCAGACTTTTGTACTGGTTCCACCCAGCACATTGCTAGGATTGGGTGACTCTGGTGGAGGTGGGAGGGGATGCTGGTTCCTCAAGCCCTGATTTAGACCCAATCTTCAGAACGCCTTGATGAGACTGTCATGTGGGACAGAATCAAAAGACTTGCTGTGGCTCCTGTAGATTACATCTATTGCTTTTCTCCTATCTCTGTGACCTGTCTTTCTGTCATAGGAGGAAATTGAATTGGCCCACATGATTTTCTCTTTACAATACCATGCTGGTTGCTACCCAGTTCCTTAGGCTCCACTGAAAGATGAAAAATTGATTGCCAGATGTTGTTTTGGTGTCTTCTTAGATACTGAAGGTGACTGATGATTTGATACAGGTGGAATTTACCAGTGCCTGTTTCTCAGAGAACTTGTGCAAATCAAATTTCATACAAATTGAATTTTACTTCCTTCTTGGATTTTTTTTTTTTAGATACTTGATTTCAGATGGAGGCTCGATGGTATGTATCTCTTAATGTTTGAGTTGTCATGTTATCCCCTTCCAATCCTCAGGTATTCAAGGTCTTAATGATATATATATATATATATATATATATATATATATACACATATATATTTTAAAAAATACACTGGTTGAGTTACACCAAATAAATATTAGCAGGGGCTAGATAGATTATTTCGCAATGTTTATAAGTTCATATAATAAAGGCAGAGCCTTTTAGTATAGTGCCTACCCTTTTTATTACACCTGGGTACCAAATGTCTTGCTAATTGTTTTATAATTATTTTGCTCATTGAATCCTCCTAATAACATTTTTAGGAGATAGTGATTATCTTCATCTTTATGCGATGCCATTGAAGCCCACACACAATATATAACTTGCCCAAATTCACTTAGACAGTGGTGGAGACAGGACTGAAAACCTGCAAATATGAACATACATTACCACTTTACCTTTTCAACACCAAAGGCAGCCTACTATGGCCCCTTTCTGCTGAGTTTTCTCTAAATAGTATCTTTTGGAGATTCATTAAAAACAACCTGTGGCGAGTGGCCATATTTTTTTTTTTTAAATCAGTTGCAACAACGTTCATTTGCATGGATGAACCATACATTATTTAACCCGTCCCCTAATTATGGTCCTTGGGTTTTCCCCAAATCTTCTGGTATTTAAAAAACATGCCATAATGAACATCAGCATATCATTTGATATGATACGAAGAATAAATTCTAAGGATGGAATTTCTTTTCATTCTCAGAGTGGTTTATGAATTTGAAATTTTGTAGCTTTTTGTAATTGTTTCTAAAGAGACTGTAAGAGGAGTATAAATGTATGCCTTTCTCATATCCCCAGCACTGTGAGAGAAGTTCCATTTCCTCGTGGACTACCAGTGTGTTTCATCAAACTGTGAGTTCCTGCCAATCTGATAAGCGTCTCAACCTAGTTTTTCATTTGCAGTTCTTTTATCAAGAATGACATGAGCATTTTTCATAAGTTTCAGATCTTTTTGTATTTCTTTGTCAATGAGCATTTGTTTATATTCTTTTTCAATAGTTCTACTAAGTAGGAAGTGTTTTTTTCTTTACAATTTCCACAAACTCTTTTTACATAAGGGAAATTAGGCTTGTTATGTGAGTTGTGGAAGCTTCCCCCAGTTCATCAGTGGTCAAAAGAAGGTATTGATTCTCACATGGTTGAATTTACCTTCTTATCTAATGACTAAAGAGTTTCCAGCAATGGTTACTAAAAACGTCTATCTAGTTTAAGGTTATATAGAAATTTGTCCCTATTTTCTTTTAGTACTTTTCTGTTTTTTTTTCCACATTATAAGCTTTGACATATTTGTAATTTATATTGACATGTGTTCTGAGTTATTACTACAATTGTAATTTTATATAATTGTTTCAGAATGCTATCCTGGGCGGCTCCTGTAACTCAGTGAGTAGGGCACCAGCCCAATATACCAAGGGTGGCGGGTTCAAACCCAGCCCTGGCCAAAATGCAACAACAAAAAAATAGCTGGGCATTGTGGCAGGTACCTGTGGTCCCAGCTACTTAGGAGGCTGAGGCAAGAGATTCACCTAAGCCTGAGAGCTGGAGGTTACTGTGAGTTATGATATCACGGCATTCTACTGAGAGTGACAAAGTGAGACTCTATTACTAAATAATGATAATAATAATAATAAATAAATAATACTATCCTATTTATTGAATGTTCTATTTTTCCCTGACTGTTAGAGTGACTTTTAATACACTAAATTTCGATATGAATTTAGATCTACTATTGGGAGTTTCCATTGTTTTAGAGATCTGTTCATCTATTCATATCCTTGAAGCACATTCTTAGTTACTGAGGATACAATTTCATTGATCTTACATGGTGTTCATTCTTATCTAATTTATTTTTGCATATGAACTTTAGAATCAATGTGTCTGAATCTAGAAAATTCTATTGACATCATGTTACATATATAGATTGACTTGTGATAGCAGTCATCTTTACGCTATTGTGGTATCTTGTCCAGGTATGTGGTGACATGTCCTTCCCTTAAATACAAACCTCCTTCGTGGTTTTCAGAAGTCGTGGAAAGTTTCTTCATACATCTCACACATAAAATGCTTATTTTTAGGTATTTCAATGATGTCTTTCTACCATTGCATCCTCTAACCAGCTATTTTATGCAAGTTCTTGATTTTTGCCTATTAATTATATACTGCTGCTTGACTAATTTTCTCTCAGTGTGGAGTAATTTTTCAGGTATTAGAGTTTGAGCCAAGCTTGAAATATTTTACCACATTAGAAAAGTACCCATGGCTTCTTATTTTGAGTATGTGTGTGTGTTTTTAAATCAAGAATGACTATTGAATTTTGCCAAATTTTTATTTCAGTATCTGTAACGATGACTGGCTGCAGGATTTTTTACCCTTCATACATTGGTATGATAGATTATATGAGCACATTCCTTTGCATTAGACCAATACATCTCATCTCATCAAAAAGGATTATTTTTTAAATTAATGGCTATTTTCTGCTTAGTCACATTTCATGTAAGATTTTCTCAACAGTATCCACTAGTAAGGTGATAGCCAACAGAGCTACAGGTTGGCACATCAGAGAGAGCCTTCTCATGAGGAATAGTTATTTTTGCTGGTGATTTCTGGCAACTTCTGCCACCCTATCCTTTCACAAAACTCCTCATAGCATCTAACTCTTCCCTCCCCGGCAGCAATGGCTCCACATCAACCTTGGCCTTTCTTATATAGTCTTATGATTTCTATGGAGTTTATAACGTATCAATGAAAAGTGACTGGCATTCTTTTCTTCCTTTGTGTGTGTGTGTAATCTCTAAGGGGAGAAGAAAATCCTGTTCTATATAGTCATCCTCAAAAAAAATAATCCTCAAGGCTTATTTTCTATATTTATAATGAATTTGGTCTATTTTTATATACTAATCAAAATTTTATGTGGAATCATTGCTGTTTGCATATTTGTTTAATCCCTTCTATTCTAGAATGTACTTAGTTCCATCGGCAGATAGATGTAACCATATAAACCAGAATTATGTAAATAATTTTCATGAATAGATTTTAAAATGTATGTCCATTACTATATATTTTGAATTAGACAATAATGCATGTATAGGTTTTCACTGTAAAATATTGAAACAATTGAGAAATCTGTAAAATAAAAAGTGAAAGCCTCTTTTCTTCCCATATCTGCCATATTTACTCTGCTTTCCAGAATCAACACTGCTAGCATACATTATATACTTTTTGAAACTCTGCTCTTCTATACTTATATGATCACATCTGTATCATGTATAATTTTTTGACCAAGTGAGATTCAATGAATATTCTTATATATCCATCATTGTTTATATCTGTATGTCTGTGTGATGGATCCTTAGAAATGGGAATATTGGCACAAAAGATGAATACATTAAAAATTTCTACAGGTATTATCTATTTCCCTCTAGATAAGTTATAATAATTAACCTCCTTGTTGTAAAATTAGCCATTTTTCTATACCATTTCCATCACTGGATATTACGAATTTGTTTATTTGTTGTTACTTTTATTTAAATTTTCATTTATTCTATTGGTTGGACCTTTTCTTCATGTTTATTGACCATTTATATTTCTTCTCTCCATTTCCTTTTACATTTTTTGTCCATTTTTCAAATTGTCTTGATTTGTAGGAACTCTCTGTTATATACTGGAGATTAATCATCTGTCTGTTACGTATGCTGTAAATATAATAATTCCTCTAAGTCCATCACTAAGTTTTCCACCTTAAATTTATGATACAGAAAGTTGTCACTTTCATAAAGTCAAAGACCTCTCTCCTTTTGTTTCTTAGCTTCTTAATCTATTTTGTTCATCTGTTTGTCGTTCAAGTAAGAGAACCCAAAATAAATTCTTCTGCCCCTAAATCTCCACATCCACTTTTGCCTACCTAGCTTTGAAGATGCAGTACAATAAAACAAGGTTTTCTTGATGCCCAGAATGCCCAAAGTGTGACAGCATCATTACCCCAGAAGCCCTCATGGTTACTGAAAATCTCCTTTGTTGACTAAAGATTGGAGAGGGTCATTGCTGACCACCAGCTTTCAGTGACTATACTAAGAAGAACTGGAGACAATACAGCTAGCATTGGGACATTCTGTGAAACATGTGACATTTCTTTTTATTTCTTTTAAGTATTTTTGATGATAATTCTCATATCAAAAATGTGTGTGTGTTTGGACAGAAAACAGTATGTTAATTATTAACTGAAGATGTTGAACTACATTTCAGTTAATGCCAGTTTTCTTCAGTCACTGTTTTCTACTTACATGTTTTCTGTATTGGTTTTGCAAGTTTCTGTTTGTTTGTTTTTTGAAAAGCATGCTGTTTCAGCTGTGTTTTCCAATTTTTATGTCACCCAAACTAGGCAAGTTCTCTGTGCATGCCTTGGGGAACTGGCCCAATTAGTTCCATTTTTATGCCCTTCCCAATGATCAGGGCCAACACTGACTGGGTGCTTACCTGATAGTAACATTGTCCACCTCCCTGCCTCTTCTCCTCAGTGCCTTGGGTGTTTTTGTGTGCTTTAGTGAGTTTTTACACACTGTTATCTGTACTCCTGTAACACTATTCTATGAACAGAGAGGAGATAATGATGCACTTATGAACTTAGAATCTTGCCTCCTCTTTCACACAATGTGGATGTAGCCAAAGTAAGGTGCTTCATAGAAGCTTAACAAATCTGTTTATGAATTAAAAAAAAAAGTCAGACTATGTTAATTTTTTTCCCTATCTCTCTGTCTCCCATTAACGTCTGCTACTCAGTAAGCCATCCATCAAAAAACTAGATCTTTGGTCCTGAATGTTAATTAACTTTTCTTAACTCTGAGGAAATGCCCTAAGGTTCTCTTCCTGTCATGGAGCTAGGAGACCTCCAGATGGGAGACAGTACCAGGTCTGCAGAGGTGTAACAAGTGTAATTGAAGCTGGTGAACTCATGCCAACACTTAATTCAAGACTTCCAGTCCACTCTCCTTTTATCCGCAAGGTGCTGACAAGTGAGGCCATAATGAAGAAAGAAGTAAGCTTCACATTTCAAAGCTGGTGTCACACTCCATGGGCCAGAGTCCTACTTTCCTATTTTGTAAAATAAGGATCACTAAGGCAGTTAAGTATTTAAACCATTTACTTAGTAAATGCTCAAATGCAGTAATATTAATCATAATAGATCTCCAGAAAGATAAATGGGGGAGAGTAGATAAGCTCTTTTTATTAACAATATTTATCTGGTCTCAACTCAAAGGTCACTTTCTCAGAGAATAACAGCAGAATGCAAATGTATTCATTTTCTACTGCTGCTGTATAAAATTACCAAAATTGTGGTGACTTAGAACAAAACAACTTTATTATTTTACAGGTCTGGAGGTCAGAATTCCAAAACAGGTCTCACTAGGCTAAAATCAAGATGTGGGCAGAGGAACTGTCTTACTTCTGGAAGTTTACAAGATGACTTTCATGCCTTGTCTTTGAACTTCTAGAGGTTACTGGCATTCCCTGGCCCTTAACCCCCTTTCTTCATCTTCAAAGCCAACTCTTCACATCTCTCTCTAACTTTATTTTCATGTTTTTCTCTTCCATATTTAAAGGACCCTTGTGATTACATTGTGCCCACTCCAACAACTCAGGGCAATCTACTTATTCTAAGGTCAGCTGATTAGTGGTTATAATTCTACTTGCAGCCTTAATTTATCCTTTCCGTTAATATAATATATTCCCTGGTACCTCCAATTAAGATGTGGGCATCTTTGAGGGGGCCATTATTGTGCCTCTCATAGTCAGAACTGCATCTGAAAAGGAATTAGAAAAAAATCAAAGAATTAAGAGCATGAAAACTTAGATAAATTGATCAAGTCTCCAAAAGCTCTCCATGTTTGCAGTTTATGTAGTCGAGATTTATCCATCATGAACTCAAAAAGAAAAACCCTCATGGCCGACATTTGAAGGCCACAGGGAATCAGGGAGCTGGGAAAGAATGTGTTCCATTTGGCATCTAAGTTTGACGTAAAAGCAAATCTTAGAGGTAATCAAATATGTGTACCAGCTGACAACAGGCGATATGGAGCAAGGAAGAGACCAACTTGGTACTAGAGCAAGAGGGCGTGTAGAAAAATGAGGACTACGCTCAAATCAAGGGGCGCCATCCACGTCGGGCTCTTCTCAGCAATCAATCTGGAGGCCTCGGCTTTTCAGTAAATAGTCGTATTGCATGTTTAAAAAAGCTACATACCACATTCTGAGTCTTTTCTCCTCTTACAAGAGTTTGCTAAACACATATGTATTTCTTCTTTTATTTCTTTTTTCATTTTGATTTATGTGGCTATTGGGACTCAAAGCTGATAGGTGAGAATCCAATCTGCTTTTACTTGGCCACTGGCAATGCTACCCAAGGTCAGGCTCCCACCCTTTTGCCGGAAGTGGTACATGAATATTCTCCATCCCCCCACCCCGCCTTCTCTTTTATCCCATCACAGCGCATTCTCCACACAGACACTAGGTAATCTAAGAAAATAAAGTCCGATCTCATCATTTCCCTGGTGAAAGCTTTCCGAAATTTTCTCAGACCTGTCTGACCCCATCTCCACAATGCCCGCTGTGAGCCACCACCTTGCACCCCTCCACTCTCATGCTTCACGCCCCGTGTCCTCTATGTTCCAACCACATGGTTTTTTCTCTGTTCTTTGAACACACCAAGCTTAGGTCTTTACCCTGTGGCTGGAAAGTCAGCAGCAATCCCACCCCACCATCACCACACAGCTGTCCCCCTAAAGATCTCTGCTCTCAGGTCAAAGCTCACCCTCTCAGAGCACTGCCTCACCACTTACCCTGACATGGTTCCTGTCCATAATTCCGGCACTGTCTAGCACATCAGTGTGCCTATTTTGTTTTCCTGTGACTACCTTTATTTGAAGAGACTTTGCCCGTTTACATTTTCTGGTTTGTTCTGTGTACCTACTGATTCTAGCTCCCCACGCCCCTTCCCCACAGCATAGTGAGGGACCAAATTTGCCTCATTCCTGGCTGTAACCCCAGATGCTACATAGTGTCAAATATACAGTAGAAACTTTATAAATATTTTTGAGCAAATATTGGCATTTTGTGCAAATAAATTGAAGGAACGTATTTATTTCACAGAAAAATTTCCACTAGAATAGTATTGTAAGTAGTAAAAAGGTTCGTTTATAATACCTTTTCATTTATACTTTGTACCTCAGTTTCCTTGTCTATAAAAGAAGGGCTCGAGTAAACGACAAATAAGGTCCTTCCCAGCAATTAGAGTTCAGTGATTATGACTCAAATCAAAAAGATTACAGCTAATTTTCAAAAGGACATTTGCTAAGTGGTGTCCACCTCTGTAATTTTAAAAATGACTCATTTTTGTCTGATTCACCCACAGTGGAAAGTGTCTCTTAACTCTTTAGCTGCAGGTTACTCTGTTTGCTAAAACTCTCTTCACAGCTAGTAGCAGTGGCCCAGGGGTCAGGCCAAACTGTTCAGCAGTACAAGTAAATGTGTATCTTCATATAACTGAAAGGTTGAGTCAGAGCTCCACAGAATAGAGGAAGATTTCATTTCACTTTGCCTATCACCCTGCTTTCCGCCTATGAAGACTGAGGTCAATGAATCTTTGGATCAATGAATCTTTGTTATTCATTTCATTCACACGCAGCTGAATCTATCCCATTTCATTCTCTTTCCTCAGACAGTCCAACCCTGCTGGCTCCCCTGTTATTCTGTAGAGACACCCAAATGTTCCTCACTTGCTTGAGGTTTTGCATCTGTTTCTTCCCTTCTGCCTAGAATGCTCTTCCTCACGGCTTGCACCACCACCTCCTTCAGGTCCTTGCCTAATGTCATGGCCTCCCCCAGACCTTATGTGAATGGTGTACATGCCCACGGAGAGAGCGTCTTCCCTCTCCACGGCTGTGTTTTGCTGCTGTGCGCTTATCACATAACACACCGCACGAGTGATTACTTATGTTGCTCTTTTTCTCTTTGCTCCTACTTACAAGTAAGCTCCAGCAGGACGACGTTTCTGTGTCTCCTTCATTGCTGTGTCTTCAGCACCTTGGACAGGAGCTGGTGCATAGCAGGAGATGAAGCAATTGCTATTTAGTGCAGAACCAGTGCAGGCTGCTTTGTGACTGATGATCAGTAGCTATGCCTCTCTGTACACTCGATGGCTGCTGAGAGGAGGAGCTGTCACAACTTACTTACAGTTCATGAGAAACATTTCGCCTATAGAACTCACACCAAGTGTTTGAGAGTGGGCCTCCCTCCCTCTCCACAGACTCCCCTCAGTTCCTGACACGCTCTCTGAGCACCCACCAACACAGCAGGAAGGTACCTGCAGTTCCGAAACTCACCTTTGTTTCCCCCCATTTTCTGACACTACCTGAGCTGCTCTTCTTTCCTGATGTGTCCTCTCCCATCTCTTTAATGAAACAGCTCTAAAATTGCCTGTGTGAAACTTGCCTTGGTGGAAAAGGAGATAGGTTTTCCTTTCTTATGGTCCTACTTATACCTCCTCACCTACACCAGGGTTTTCATCTTCGGTGCCTTTGATGATGCCCTGCACTCCATGGGACACTCCTTTGTACCCTCTTTACTTGGCTAACTTCTCCTCCTCTAGACCTTAGGCAGTGTAACCAGCCAGGCATGGTGGCTCCCAGATACTTGGGGACTGAGGTGGGAGTACCATTGGAGCCCAGGAGCTCAAGTTCAAGGTTACACTGAGCTAACCATACCACTGCACTCCAGTCAGAGAATCAGAGAGACTCTGTTTACTAAAAAAAAATAAATAAATAAAAATAAAAAGAAAAATTCAGTGTAACCTTTCCCAAGATGCCTGTTCCTATCCCTTACTCTAAGAGAAGTTCACCTCCACATGTAGATGTGTGCTCTAACATTTATATTTTATTGAAGAGACCTGTTCATGTGTCTAAAACTCATAGGAGGTAGGATTCCCTCTTATTCATCTGTCTACTCTCTATTACAATCACTAAATATTAGCTGAGATAAATTATATATGCCTATGCAAACAATCAACACATTGTATTTTAATTATTGGTAAAGGAAATCCCATTACACTCTAGTATAGATTTTCTCAGACCTCTGGGGGCAGAAATTATGATTTATATTTTTGCGGGACACATAGTAGGAGATCTGTGCACATTTCTGAAGGAGTAGATTACAGGTCTTGGGTTACCTGAAATATTTGCATAAAACAGTCACCACAACCATAAAATGTTACTGTGAAATTGGTCATTTTATGTACCAAAAAATATTCCCCACAAAATATGAAGTAACTTGGAAAGCAAGAAAGAGAGAGAGAGATAACTATCCTAACCAGTCTGTCTTTAGGTCCTAGTGGCGGCTATGAATGGCACAGCTTAGAAAATGACCTTCAAGAGGGCAGCACTTGGAGGGCTATTGTGCATGTGCTGTGCAAGGGAACAGGAATGGCTTCTCAGCATCAGGAACTGGGAGCAGGTGCGTGGCTCACAGACCAGAAGGGAAGAGCCTGCTGTCAGAAGTTCTAGATCAGTGACTTTCACCACTGTGCTGTGGCACACCAGCGAGCTGTGAGAGGATCTTAGGTGTTCCGTGAAAATTTTTAAAGATTATTAATTAAATTACTTTCAAAAGAAGTTCAAAGCACAGTGAGGATATTCCTTTCTTTACTTTTTTTGATCAACATAATTGATTGTGCCACGGAAGTTTAACTTATAGGTTCAAGTGTGCCTATAATCCAGTGAGATTAAAAAGGCTAGAAAACACTGCTCTAGAAGAATCACGGTCTGAATCTACAGTCCAGGGGAGTAATTGCTGGGGCCCCTTGGCCAGTAGAAACTTCAATTAAGAGGTAATTATAGAAATAATAGTCACATATATGCACAGTTTGTAGAGGGGAACTCATAGAACATTTGAAGTGCTCAGTAAATCCATTAACAACCACCAACAATTTTCTCAGTGAAGCCATTAGCCTGCACTAATGCTCACTTTGTATATTAGAAGTAGTAACTTTTTACCATTAAAAACAAGAAGGAAAAGAAAAGTTAGGAGATGTAAAATGCTAAACTAGATTACATTTGGGAAAGAGTATATCCGTTCACGGTTCTAATTTTTTCTGCGGCACAGACCCCTTTTGAGAATCCAGTGAGTTTTAAATTGCTTCTGCCTCAAAGATGCCCACATTGACCACATTTTCTATAATACAGCTATTTGGTGCATGGTCAAAGGCTATCATTGTCCTTGATGGTCACCAACAGATGGGATCTCACAGTCTCTTTATACTCAATAAATGGATAATGATTAAACAAAAGAATAGAGACCTATATAGTAACAGTACTGTCATACATACTCACACAACTAATTTTCAATGACCAGGGATTCCAATAATATAGCTGTAGATTTCCTGATACTTAAATATTCTGAAAATTCATACTTTATTGACCTTGACTATTTCTTTGACCAGTTATAATTTCATAAGATAAAGAACACGGGCAGCAGATCTAAAGGAAGATAATTGTAGACAATTTGCCTTTTCCTGGGAATAAAGATAAGAAATATTTTGTTCACTTTTGTGGACTGTACACTAATGCCCTCTAATTTTAATAAGTAACATACTATATTAATGTGAAGCAAAAACTATTTGTGGATGAGACAGATTCCATAACTCAGTTACATAGACCACGTATCCATTCAAAGGATACAAATTGTTGAGATTAGATTTGAAAGGTTTTCACCATAAACAAAGAGAAGTATGTGAGGTAACATATGTTAATTAGCTCAATTTAGGCATCCCAAATTTGTACATATACAAAAACATCAATTTGGACTTTATAAAACTATGCTGTTTTTATGTGTCAGTTAAAAAAATAAAATCATAATAGGCCATGGGACTATTACTTTTCATTCCCATTGGCAGAAGCTAGAGTTTGGAACATAGTGGTCTGTGAGGAGGGAGTTTACTAAGACTCTCAGGCTAGGACTCTACCCGCCGCACATCACTTGCCATCCTACCAAGTGTCAGCAGGTCATACAGTCAGAGCAAATGATTCAGCCTCACCAGAAAAGCTCCCTATCATGAACACATGCTCATAGATTAGAATAAGGAGTTGGTCATTCCAAAACTTTTGACCAAAAAAAGTGGACTTTAGTGAGGACTCACTTAGGCGGCATAGGCAAGGATGTCTCTCTTTGACTATTCCACAAGATTCCAAGTCAAATACATGTAGCAAGTGGAAATACTATAAAATTTATAGACTAAGGCAAACTCTGTGCCATGCTTTCCAGATTCCTTGTCCTTTCATTTTTTTTTTTTTAAATAACAGGTTGATAGTATATACAGTAGACCAGACATGCCAAATTCAGAACTGAAATGAGCAAGTTGATAGGAAGAAATAGAAAAATGGAAACACAAGAAACATTTTATTTAAAAATGGATCATTTTTATCTTAATAGCTGTAAAGGGGTTCTGGGCATTAGAAGGATATTCTAAGCACAAGAATGCTATACATGACCTCCTTGTCAAGTACTTAAATAAAAGATCAGCAATCATTTAAAAATAAATCTCTGTAAGCTTGGTAATCAGGACCACATCCCTCATGTCTGATCATTTCTGGATGCATTGGAAAAAACATCATTTGGGGACTTACAAAATGAGAACTTAATGTTCAATATTCTGTGCCAAAGGGCAGAGTTTTCCGCCTCTTTTTTCCCTTTCTAGACCACACACTGTGAATGTTGCTGACCTGTAACATTCTGGAAGACATAAGTCACCCAGACACCTCCACAGACAGCAACACCCCCTTGTGCATAATTCACAATAGGCCTTTGATTGGCAGGGCAGGAGGAAGACTCCATTCTGGTGTCCTCATTCACTTTCCTTTGGCCTTTTGAAAATCACTCAACATTGCTGCTTGATGTGCTTGGTTTGTACAATACCACAAATGAAAATATCATATTTGCAAAGTATTGCATAAGCTGTCGTTTCATTGTTAGTTTAATTACTGTGCTCTCCAGTTTAAGCTCTTTACATAATGGTGCACCTGGCTAATTTCTAGCATGGAGAGCAGCGCCTCTATCTTTTTTTAACTTCCTTTTGTAACTGTGTGTGACCCATGACCTAATGATCCACTTGCAACAACCAAATTTTCAGGAAATAGAGAGTGCCGTAGACGATAAAAAGGCCCAGAACTACAGGGGGTTAAACGTCTGATCTTATAGAGACTATAGTTAGTCCATAAAATTTCCTGTGTTTGGACCCAATTAGATACATCACTTAGTTATAGCAGAAAGAGGGAGAGAGAACAGAAGCATGGAACGGACTTTGATTCAGCAGAGCTTCGTCATGATGTGCCAGCCCACTGTGTTGATAACAAGGGTACTGCTTTGGGAATATAGGAGCTGGTTCTGAGGGGCAAGAGATGGCCAACTGTCATTAGGCTGATGGTTGACAGACTGCAATCTTTGTTTGTTACTCATAAACAAAAATAAATGGCCTTCCAAGAAAATAAAAACTTGCTTAGGACAGAAGAGATTTGTTTTAAAGAAGCAAATTTCATGTTGTCTTGAAAAAATCAAATTGGCTGGTTGACGTCAGTAAACCGACTCTCTCCCTAATCTTTAGTGTGAAGGCTAGCAAATGGTGCATGCTTTCCTGGTGGTTGAATAGTTAAGAGGAAAAGACTGAAAATCCTCCTTGTTTGTTTTTGATCTAGGTTAAGTGAATACCATTTTTCCCTAGTAAACAAATGCTTGGTATTGTAAGCTCTATCTCAACCACAGTTGTGTTATTGGTTTCAACCAGGGGTCCTCAAACTTTTTAAACAGGGGGCCAGTTCACTGTCACTCAGACTATTGGAGGGCCAGACTGTGGGCCCTGGGATGAGTTGGCTGCTAAGCAGGACAGGCAGTGGCAGCAAAAATACCCGGCAGGCCGGATAAATATCCTAGGCGGTCTGCATGTGGTAGTTTGAGGATGCCTGGTTTCAATAATCCCTCAATTTAAAGTATTCATCCTTCAGTATCTGTAGGGTTGATTCCAGAAACATCCTCCCCCCCAAAATCCAGGGATTCTCAAGTTTCTTATATAAAATGGCATAATATTTTCATGTGACCTACACACATTCTCCTATATAGTTTAAAGCATCTCCATATCACTTATAATACCCCCATACAATGAAAATAGTGTGCAAACAGAGTTATTCTGCATTGTTTAGGGAAACTGTTATTTTTGTCTAAGAAAAAGAATCAGTCCATGTTCAGTACATACACAGACATCAATTTTTTTTTTCTTCAAATACTTTCAATCTGTGCTTAGTTGAAACCATGGATATGGAAACCATGGATACTGAGGGATGACTGTTCCTAATTTTTCACTCTCTGAATGTTAGCTATCTTTAGATACCGACAATGGTGTGTTGGTAAACTAAATCTGCAACACAAAAAATCTTGATTTGTACTATATACTGATTTCCATGGTATAAATACTCCCTCTATGGCCAATTTGGAGTCATTGAATTAGGACTAGGGAAGAAATGCACAAATCAACTTATCAACTCTCCTGAACTAAGTGGACCCAACTCCAGCATACCAGGAGGAGGAAAATTAATTACAACAGCAACAAAAACAAACTAACAGTTACACAGTGCTTCAGAGCTTACAGAGTACTTGTGCTCATCCACATGAGCTCATCCACATCTCACAGTTTTTTGAGCTAGGAGGTATCCTTAAAACTGAAGTTCAAAGAGTTTAAGTAGTTATATTTACTATAATGGCAGATAACAGAGCCAGACCATATCTCTTATTTTAGGAAACCAAGTTGCATAACATTCTTAACTATTTTAAACTTCTCTGAGCTTAAAATTACAAATTAGTTGGTGAAACATTTGTACTTTCCTATTATAAACAGTAAAAACAATTGCTTACATTTTTATAACACTTTATAATTTTTGAAACATTTTTATATCTACTATCTTATTTGAACTTTACAGAAATATTGTGAGGCAGAGAAGGATGAGATCATTACATCCATTTATTAGATCCAAATCAAGATTCAAATAAGTTAAGCTATTAGAAAGATCTTATAGAAGTTCTCAGTATGCAGCACAATTTTACAACGTAGATGAAATGATGTCTTGGCCTATTATGACAGGAGGAACAGGAAGTAGGAAATTAAGTCAGAACCGATGTCTCTTATCAGGATTATCAGTTTCAGGGGCCCAGTGGAAGGGCAGTGAGTGTTCTGAGACTGAAGAGAAATTGAGGCCCCAGGCCTTCTGGGATAGGGCTGCCATATTGGCTCCACTTACAACTTCACTTACACCTTTGAACTACTGGGCAATGCAAAAATCTCAATCCCTGGACTAAACTCCAGACCAAGTCAATAAAAATGTCTAGAAGTAGGACCTAGCATCAGTATTTTCTAAAGCTACCACTGTTGCTTTAGAGAGGTAATTTATCTATATAGAGAGAACAATCCATTTATTCTCTTACTCATTGATTATATTCACATTCTCATTCATCCGTCTGTTCACACAACCAATATTAGCTGCATACCTTCTGGAGTCTAATACATGTAGTGCCGGACACTACTTTGCATACTGAGGCTTCAGTACGGTAAGGTACAGGATTCCCTCCCACTCCAAATGAGTTTGTACTCTAGAAGGAGTTTATAGGGAAATGTGCATTTGGGGGCCAGAAAAAGTCTCTAACAAAGAACAAAAACTCTGGCATAAGGCCCTAGCTCTCTCTTGGCAGACTTTTTGACAAAGTCACTTTCAAATAGGATCAGGATCCTGCTCCTTATAATGATATTTCAACCTGCATATTTAATTAAATGAGGGTCTTGGTAATTCAGGCTTAATCATAGATATGCCTTAATTTATGCACTAGAAAGACTCCTAAATTGTTCTGTGCAAATCATTTTTAAGGTAACGTTGAATACTGCTTTCCTATTAACTGAGATTATCATTTATCTTCATTACAAATGAACTTTAATTGGAAGTAGCGCCTAACAAATTTAGCTACAAACGTCTCACTGGTGCTATTAAACACCAATCAATAAAAACAAACCAACTAAAAAGATAAAAAAGTTCCTAGTAAATATATAAAAGGAGTTAGTTATCACTTCAGGTTAATTTCTATCAAGAGACAGAGATTCCCTTACCCCTCTCTCAAGCACTTAGAAAGATAGCCTTGTAAATATAATCCATATTTATTCTCATGGTCAAGAAGTAAATTCTATTTTTAGGATTGATTTGCTGAAATAGTTAATATCTCTGCAAGTGCATTAATAAATAATGACTACATGGAGGAAAGAGGTGTCATTCCCTGACACTTTGCCACATTGTTCCACTTATTCATTGACTCATGTGGTCTGCTTAGAATGTTTCTGTTCCCTTCTCCAGAGCAAAGGGGCCCATGACTGGCTTACCTCTGGGCAACAGCAGAGTTGACTCAACCCTCAGCATTGCCACTCTACCTTCAGAAGCCAAATCTTTTGACTAGATGCTGTTAGCAGAACAAGAAGGCCTTGTTATCTGAGGGCCAAACCCAGTGTGTAGTACTTACTTGTTGTCCCCAAAGGGCAACCATGAATGAATGAATGATGCATTTAGAATTTAGCACACATAGTGAAGGAAATGATTAACAGAGTAAATAGGCAACCTATAGAATAGAAGAAAACATTAACAAACTAGACATCTGACAAAAGACTAATTTCTAGAATCTATAAAGAACTCAAAACAAAATGGTGAGAAAAGAAAAATCCCATAAAAAAGTGAGCCAAAGACATGGACAGAATTTTTTCAAAAGAAGACAGATAAAAAAAAAAAATCCTTTTATCATAAGGACATTTGCATTAGACTATTTATTGCAGCTAAATTTATAATCACCAAAATTTGGAAACAACCTAAATGCCCACCAATCCAGGAATGGATTAACAAACTGTGATATATATATATACCATGGAATATTATTCAGCCACTAAAAAGATGGAGATGATACAGATTTTGTACTAATTGGATGGAGAATGGAGAAGCAAGAATCCAATGTATTCGATTTTGATATGAGGACAATTGATGATCTAATACACGGAAAGATGGGAATAGGAGAGTGGAGCAAGGGAGAGGATGGTGGGGCAAGGTGTTTGGCAGAGCTCTTGGGGGAGAAACGCATTTATAAGAGGGATTTTGCCTAACAAATGCATTTAGTGTAATCTGGATCTTTGTATCCTCAATGAGTCCCCAACAATAAAAAAAAAAAGAAGATAGAGAAATGGCCAAGAGACATGAAAAAAGGTTCAGTATCAACAATCCTTGGGGGAAATGCAAATTAAAACCACAATGAGATGCCACTGTATTCCTGTTAGAATGACCACTAATTAAAAATCAAAAATTAAAAAAAAGAAAAGAAAAGAAAACAGATGCTGGCATGGTTGCAGAAAAACAAACACTTATACATTGCTAATGGGACTGTAAATTAGCACAACCTAAATGGAAAACAGTATGGAGATTCCTTAAAGAGCTATAAGTAGACCTAACATTTGATCCAGCAGTCCTGCTACTGGTTATCTCCCCAAAGGAAAAAGAATCATTTTATAAAAGAGACACCTGCACTCAAAGGTATATTACAGCACAATTCACAATTGCAAAAATGAGGAATCAACCTAAGTGCCCACCTGTGTGTGTGTATGTGTGTATACCATGGAGGACTACTCAGCCATAAAAAGAATGAAATATTATTATTAACAGCAACTTGTATGGAACTGTAGACCATTATCCTAAGTGAGTATCTCAGGATTGGAAAAACAAACACCACATATTCTCATTAATAAGTGGGAGCTAAATGATGGGGGCACAAGGGCTCCAAAAGACATAAAGAACACCAGAAATTATGAAGGGAACAAGATGAGGGAATAAGGAATAAAAACATACCTATTTGGTACAATGAATAGTGTCCCAGTAGCAGGTACACCTAAAAGCTCTGATTTCAGCATTACACAATGTATCCATGTAACAAAAACTGCTGTACCCCATTAACATTTGGAAATTAAATAAATAAATAGACTTTAGTGCAAAAATGCTCCTTCTACACTGAAAAAAAAAGTTTTCCTCATCACTAACTGCTCATATATTCTTTTTTAACCAACAGGCCCTCTTTTTGTTGAAAAAAATATAAGTTGAGGGGGCAGGGATTTCCAGTTAAGATGCTATTCCAGAGGCTTCAAGTGCCAAAATGTCTCTACATTGCTGATGGAGACCATCTTGTATTTTCCTGAAAGGGAAGATTGTCCACTGTAGCAGACGTGGAATCTGTAGATGCTGATTATCAAGCCGATGGGTTAGCTCCTCCTGTTTGCATTTTCTTTTTGACCATTTGATGCTATTAGGAAATGGGTATGAAAATTAGATGGGATACAAATTGAATATATCTCTACTCAGCCAAGAAAGCAATTTGAATGGCAAAATACAGAAGCTTAAGAATATTTAATCCTGCAGTACTTAAGTATTTACAAAAGCTGCTCATTTAGGCAGGATGTGGATTATCATCTCTGCTTTACAAATAAGAATATTTAGAAAGATGAAGTTACTGTCCAAAATCACCCAGTCAGTGGAGAGGAGAGATAGCAAACCCAAGCTCCCGATTTTATATCCCTTATCCTTCGTCCCATACCCCAGTCAACCTATTCCAGGGAGGCACACGCTCCTCCCTCACTCTTCTTCCACTCCTCTTCTCACTACTGGTAAGGGGAAAGCCATCATTGCAGACAGTAAGGGCCCCATCAGAGAGTGCTTTAGGCTGGCCGCGTATGTGGTGTCAGGATCAAGCCCTCTGATGGCTTCTCGCTTGATGCAGTGGCTGTGAATGAGTCCTGCTCATTGTCAAGTCTATTATGCAGAGTAATTAAAACCAAAGCTCTTTCTCTTTCAATTATAGCATTGGGTTGGTTTAATTTCAAAATGTGAAGAGAACAGGTACATAAGCAGGCCAAAAGAAGGGGAAAATTGGGGACATTACGTGATTATCAGAGCAGTACCAAACAAAGCTTCATCCAGAATACATATGGCAGGAAATTCAGGCATTACAAAGATGTGAGAATAAGAAAACAAATGCATACTTTGCTATAAACCAGGCAGAAAGCATGCCATTAATGTTTATCCATTACAAAGCTGCTCATACTACGTGAAAATAAGATACTTCGTATAATGGAGTAATTTCTCTCTCTTTCTTTCTTTCTTTCTTTTTTGAGACAGAATCTCACTATGTCATCCTCGGTAAAGTGCTGTTGTGTCACAGCTCACAGCAATCTCAAACTCTTGGGCTTAAGCAATTCTCTTGACTTAGCCTCCCACGTAGCTGGGACTATAGGCACCCACCACAACACCTGGCTATTTTTAGAGATGGGGTCTTGCTCTGGCTCAGGCTGGTCTCAAACTGGTGAGCTCAGGCAATCCACCTACCTTGGCCTCACAAGTAGTGGGATTATAGGTGTGAGTCACTGTACCTGGCCTGATTTATTTCTTAAATAATTTTTGGTCTAAGTTGGTTTCAGATAGTAAAAATTTCCTTCCCAGAAATATTTTCAACCATCCCAAACAACTGAGTCTCCAGATTCTTTCTTTAACTGTTGCACTTATCCCTGCCATAAAGGAGACTTAAGGAAAGAAATCCTCAGTATAAAGAGAAATGATTATTGGCTATATAAGTTAATGGTTAGTACAGGATAATTCCAAAGGTATTATTTCATTCAGTGCATCTATTTTCCGGAAAGCACATTCTAATGCCATGTAGAGTCTACAGATTCCTCTTTTTGTGACCCCTGAGTAATATTTATGAGACAGAAAATGAGGTAAAAGCAGGAGAAAGAAGAAGGGGGAGAAAGGGAGAGAAACAGAGATGAGAGTGTGTGCTTCTGTCTTTGTGTCTGTGTATTGTTGGAAGTGTAAAAAATTGTGCAGAGCATATAGTCTAGGTATACTCAGGAAAGCAGGCTGGCTGGCTGGCAGGGAGTCCTTTCAGGTGACTTACAGCTTGGTATATTCACGGTCATTCAAAGACTGTAATGTGGATCAAATGGTATATTATGCTACATGGTAGTACTCTGAAAAACATCAAGGGTTACAGAAGCACAAGGCTTTGTTACAGGAAGTATATGTCTCCAAAGACGAGGCAGACTTAAAAAAAAAGAAACAAAATAACACAGAAAAGATGACAGAATAAATACTATTTCACAAGAATTCCTCTCCTTGTGCACCTGTAATACCCCTCCAGAACCACACCCTTCACCACGCCAGGTAGAAAAGCATCTTTCTAGCCTCCTTCCTCCTGAAGCTTCTCCTTTTACTGTTTTTTTTTTTTTTGAGATGGAGCCTCAAGCCGTCCCCCTGGGTAGAGTGCCATGGCATCAAAGTTCATAGCAACCTCCAACTCCTGGGCTCAAGCCAGTCTCCTGCCTCAGCCTCCCAAGTAGCTGGGACCACAGGTGCCCGCCACAACGCCCGGCCATTTTTTGGTTGCAGCCACCATTGTTGTTTGGCGGGCCTGGGCTGGGGATTCGAACCCGCCACCTTGGGTATATGTGGCTGGCGCCTTAGCTGCTTGAGCCACAGGCGCCAAGCCCCTTTACTGTTTTTAATATCCCATTTTAGGAACTGTTCAGAAACGATCACTGAAAGAATTAAATATTAACAGAAATAGTGAGTACGGTGAGTCACTAAAATTACCAATCCATGAGTAATGAACTATATTTTAAAGTAACCATAATAAAATAGTAAAACTATATTAAAATAATGGTACCTAGTGATTTTATGGAACTATAATCTGATAGATACTGCTTACTTCTGTGGTAAAAATGTTTAGACGTGGGTTTTAGTCCTAATCTAAAATCCTAACTGAGTTTTAAGCAAGTCAATACCCTTGCCTGAGCTTCAGGCTTTTTAAAGAGATTGCCCTAGACCAGGACTCAGACACCCTCTTAGACCAGGTGCCTTGTGGAACTATGAATCCCATTCCACTCTTGGAGGAAACCATGAAGAGAATTCATTCATTTCTAGAGATAATCCTTGTAAGTGAAATTCCTGTTCCCTTAGACTCTGCTTGCATGAGCAAGCGGAGGCTGGGAGGTGTTGGTAGTATCTAGCCAACAGCATGTAAATGTAATGAGAAAACATGCCTGATGCATCATCCTCATTTTCTACTTCAGGAAGAACTACTTTTTCTCAGTGACACGCCTAGGTAAGTTACATAGGTGGAAGAGCAGAACATGGTGCCACTGATGTTCTAAGAACCAAAGCACCCAAAACCGCTCTGCAGGAGGCCCAGAGAAGAACTGAGGAAGACACACGATTGCCACTGGGTAGTAGACGTTTAGAGCTATGTGAGGTAGAGAGCAGTGGTCACCTGCTAATTTGGGGTAGCTGAGGGACATTTAAAACATTGAAATTCTAAATGTTCTGTTAAAAGATATCTGCCATTTTGCACTGTAACCTCTTTTTTTCTGTCTGTCCTTAAGATATTTAGTAAAGAGTGTTAATGTTCTGCATAATTCTGATTGTTAGTGCTTTTGTTCATTTACAGAAATCACAAACAAGGTGAAAACTCAAATCTGGATCTAAACATGCAAGACAGAAATAACCCTGAGAAGCTACACGACCAGGGAATTTGCAGGTCTCTTTGAGAACATGTTAGATTTTCAAGGAAAATGGAAAAAGAAGAATATATGATCTTACAAGGCCAAGAAATAGCCAGTGGTATTCTCTTTCATTCATTCTCACGAATAGTAGGTAAAGAAAAACCAGGTGGAGACGAAAGAGACTCTGAGACCTCTGAGCTATAAGCTAGGAGAGGGATATGAAACGAGAGCCCATGGGCCAAATCCAGCCTGCCATCTGATTTTTAGAGTAAAGTTTTATTGGAACATAGCTATGCTCTTTCATTTGCATATTGCCAATGGCTACTTTCATGCTATTCTAGAAGAACTGAGCAGCTGTGACAGAGACCACATGTCCCAGAAAGTGTAAAATATTTACTATCTGGTCCTGTACAGAAAATTTCTGCTGGCCCTAGGACAGAAAGGTACATCAGTGGGAAAATGGCTTTTGACAACCTGACTCAGGAAAAGGAGCCCCATTATTTTTTTTCAATAGACCACAAGAACCTACTCTGAAAGATTTGCCTCAAGAATTGTCATAGTCTTTCTTCATCAGGCCCTCATGGACAATTATCCTGACAGAATGCATTCCCAATAAGACTACACATCTGGCAACTGGAAAGAACTCTTGAATTGGAAACTCTAATTGCTGGGTTTCCTCCCATCACAGTCATGGAAACCTCATCTGTTCGCCAAACACAGATAAAGTAGCTTCTCTGTGCCTGGCACCATGCTAGGCAATGGGAGCCCAGGGACCAGTTAGATACTGCCTGCCTTCAGGAAGCTCATAAAGCTAGAGAGACAGGACCCACACTATCAGAACACAGTGTACAGGTTACAATAGAGAGGCCTGGGCAAGACACACCTGCTTTAGACATTTCTTAAGTGTTCCCTTATTGCCCCAGGGGTGGGGAACTGTGTGTGACTGCTTCCATTATACTGGCACACCCCAGGAGCCACAAGGCCAACACCACTGTCAATCTTATCTGAACGTGGCACATCTATTAAAGCCGGTAAAGGTAAGGCTTTCAAACCACATATTTGAATACTTTAAAATAAAATCAATGAATTTTTTTTCATTTTTAGGAAATAACACAAGAGACTAGAATATAATACATCAAGTCACATTTGTTGAAGGCATATATGGAGAAAAAAAGAATGATTAAGAAATGTACTATGTTCACATGGGTAATAAAGATGATTACTGTCTGGAAACCATCATTTAAAACAAAACAATAGAACATCAGAGCAGGAGGACCATGGAGATTGTGTGTGTTTAAGTCCTTCATTGAACACCCATCTACCTAATGCCTGGCCGAACTAGCATTAGAAAGAGCCTGGGTGTTCTTTCTTGTAGTTAGTTCTCTTTCTGCCCAAGGTTTTGTTTGAAAAGGATAACACAGCCAGAAAGTTTTGAAACTGCAGCATTGTACCGTGCTCTGTCTTGGGTTGAAAACACAAATCAAATTTTCTCAGTATTAGCCATGATGTGAAGGTTTTTATAATGCCTTAAATTCAGTTAGGATTCCACATGTTTTTAAAATAACAACCACAGATTCTTTCCTCTCACAGGGTGTAGAGATGAGTCTGCAGGAGGTGTGCTTCTGCTGCTTGGGATGGGGAGGTTCCCTTTGTGACAGGCAATAAATTCTGTGCTCAGATTTGGCGATCTGATTTATAGCAAGAAAGACGATGGTAACATTCCACTTAAGCCCTCACCTCAAAGAAGGCATTGATTCTACACTTGAAAATCTATACATGGAGAAGCTTAATTTCACAGAGATTCTGTTGTTCTTCAATGTCTGTATGAATTTGGCATAAGAGCAATGATTCTTGAGACAGTTGCAAAAAGGTATTCTAGCCACTATATTTCCAAAAGGCTATAATGAAAATAAAATCTGAAAAATTTTCTTTGCTTTATAAGACCATCCTGAACATCAGTGACAATTTTCAAATCTTTGAGAATTGTCACTTTTGTGAAAATCCCCTAATGCAATTGGCCTAAAAGATGAGTTAATGGGGGTGGCCGAGCGGTAACCTTGGGTTCTGATTCAATCTTCCAAGACATGTCCTGGGAAGTGCAAGTCAGAATCAAATCAGGAAGCACATGGCTTGCTAAGAGGGAATGTGTGAGAAGAGTGAGAAAATTTTCATTACCTTCCCTATATAAATCCCACAGATAGAAGAAGATAAAGGGTAGGGAGCTGTTAGATCTCAATGCTTGTTAGACATTGTGCAAAAAACATTTTATTTATATCTTCACATTTAATTCTAACACAGGTGAGAGGGGATACCTGGAGTCTAATCAATTTGCTCAGGTTCCTGCAGCTTATAAAGTGACAAAGCCAACATCTGAACCTAGCATTGTTTCCAAAGACTGTCCTCCATTAGTAATTATCTCTTTTACAAAATATTTCCAACTATACAGCTATGGAGATCAGTTTAAGAAGTTAGACTACAAATGATCTTAGATGAGGATATATTCTCTGTGTCTGTATGTCTGTCTCCCACATATACACACACTGGTGAGGTAAAGCCTACATCGTTTTTGGTATCCCCTAAACTGCTCAGGATGAGTGATCCCTACATGGAGCAGAATGTCTTCACATAATAAACATGCATTCATTTTAACTATTTTCATTTATATCCTCTGCGTACCTGTGTGTGTGCACATGTGCACGCCTGTGTGTTGGGACCACTGCTCAGTGCCAACACATACGACAGCTGCATTTCACAGTTGAGTCTTCAGGCAGCAATATTTTAGCAGAGTGAACATCAAATCTTCCCAATGACTTGCGAGCTGTGAAAGACATTGCAGCTAACTCCAACTGTAAAAAATATATTGGCTTCAGAAGAGAAATGGCATTTGGAAGGCTATGCTTGAAAATGATGTTGGGAGAGGGAACAGCAGAAGGCTGCAGTTCTCCAAGCGAAATAATCACAGGGAGGGTCCAGATGCAGAGCTGGAGGTGTGAGGAGAAGCTCAAGATCTCCTCTTCTGTTTACCATATTTACTGTGGATCCCACAGGGAAATGCAGTCACAGGAATGTCTGGGCCATGCAGTGGGATAAGCTTTTGATAGTGCAAGCCTTCCTGCCTTCCTCTTTTCCATCCAGCTCTGCCACCATGCAAGAAGATTAAGCCATTTTCCAGCCCACCCAAGATGTCTTCTCCAGTGCCATAGTTTGCATGCACGTCTTTGGTTTTGCTTTGTAGAAAGCAGAGATAGCTCCCCTTAGTATTTTAGTGTCTCTGGAAGTCTGCAATATTTTCTGTGCGGTCCACCACACCAACATTTTGTCCTGCACAATAGTTGATGGTTAATAATTGCTTGCTAAATAAGAGGCTGATTAAAATATCCACAGAGGCCAGTAACCGAGAAGCAATTTTCCATTAAGCATTTTGTAATTTACATAAGTTAGTTCACCCGGTACACAAAACAGCCCTACTGAGGGTGGTACTGCTATTTCCATTCCACAGGTGGTCATGCTAAGTATTAAAGAGCACATCGGATGTGCTTAAACTGTGCAGGGGGAGGGATCCTGCCACATGTGGCCTTCTAGGTCTTTAAATGAGGCCTTTTGACTAAATCCAAATTTTATAGAACAAATCCTTTTATTAAAAGGGGTACAGCAGAGAAAGATGAAGCTTTTCTTATCTCCTTTGGTGCTTAAGAAAGAACAGCCTTGAAATCAGAAGGCCACAGATTCCCCACCCCGCATGGCTGGGATTTTAACCCAGGCAGTCAGTCTGACAGCATGTACAGCCCCCAACCATGGAGGGAAACTGAGTCACACAGCCACACTGCTCTTCCCTTTAATCTGGGCCCCCAGTTCCTCAGCTCCTCCCAGGTCTGAATACTCACAGAAGAAGGGAAGTTGATGTGCAAGTGATGAAAAGAAGCAGAGAGCTGCTTCAGTAGATACCTACCAACACAGCCACCCCTCCTCTTAATTAGCAGTGAGTGCCTGGGGAGAAGGTTAGCTTTCCGAAGAGCTGGTTCACCAAAAGCTAGGAAAACTCATTACTCCTCACCACAGGGGTTCAGCACTCCCTCACCAACCCTTCTTAAAAGCACAGTGGGGTGACTTGCTGGAGAGATCAGGAAACATAAATAACAACTGTGCTTTCTAAACTGCCTAGTCTGTGCCTCCATGCTTCCCCTTCCGGAGAGGTATCTGCAAAAGTACATAAGCTTTGTCTCCACACCGTAAGTATGTCAAAATAAGAAGTCAGAAGGACTCAGATTTTCCATCTGTTCCTGGAAAAGCAGGAACTTGACATAAAGCTATGGATCTGGGTCATAGAGCCCCGCGATCACAATAGTCCCTTAGAGCTCTATAGAATTTTACAGTTCATAAAGCATTTTGGGGTGGATGTTTTCATTCCTCTTCTAAACCCTATACCTTAGGGAAATGGGTGTGAGGCTCTCCATCTCACAGGGTGAGAAACGGAGGAGAGGTTGAGAAACTTTGCAAGACCCTCCCAGCAGGCACAGGACTTGAACCCAAGGCTTGAACTTATCTTTCTACCATCTTTACCTTCTCCAATGTTGGTGTGAAGGGACTTTCCAAGACTCCATTAATAAACACCCCTCCTATCCCTCTTCTAATCTGAGTATAGAATAAGAGAATTCCCCCCAAACCACCCCTCCACACACAAATCTGATCTCCAATGAGAGTTACCAAAGAAAGCTGATATAGATCTTAAGGTTTTGGTAGAAATAAAAAATTGCCTTATCTCAGAAAGTGCTCAAAAGCATCTTCTCGATGGATTGATTAGGGGAAGAGGGTCTTGTGTCTTCTCCCACAGCACCGCCTCACTACACCTGCAGAATGGCAGGTGGACACAGGCCTACGTGCCATGATTTTGAGAGTGCAATGTAGTCAGTCTCTTCTAAACCAGTAGATTGACACTCAGGAAGCCTGCGTTTCCCTTTTCCATTGCTATTAAACAGATTCAAGGCACAGCATGGACACTTGCACCCCAGCTATTCTTATTTGTAAGCATGGTCATATTTATGACCCCTTCCAATTAGGGTTGTTGATAAAATTTTGATAGAATTGTAAAACTTGAATATACTATAGTTAATTTGCAATTAATACAGTCTCCATATCCTTTAATCTTCTCAATAATCCTGTAGGCTAGTTGTAACCACCCCCATTGTACAAGGAAGCAAACTAAGACTCAGAGAAGCAAGTAACAAGCTGAAACGAGATATGGAACTAACACATGAATTCAGGATTTCAAATATCTCTGGATCTACTGCTTAAAATGGGAATAGATCTGAAAATTCCACATAGAGAATTACAATCAAAGGCCCTCACTAGTAAAGGGTAATATTTAGACTTCATTAGTCACAAGTGCATTAGCAAAGATACAGTGTGATGCCAAAGAGAGAGGACTCAAGAATGGTAAGATTTAACAGGCTAGCGAAGGGGGGTGTAAAAGTTCTTAACGCTGGAGTTATGCTAATGTCTGTATGGGGATTCCAAAGAGAACACAGTGGGACAGTACAAGGAAGGTAAGAAAAGAGAGCAATTAACAGGAAACAGAAAACATTTCAAGGTAACTTACCAAGGTGCCCTGAGTTTTTAATCATTCTGGTAACTAGGGAGGTGCTCACAAGGAGAATGAACAGACAGGATCGTAAGGTACCCAGTTGCCAAATCTTGGCACCCACGCTGTCCTGGAAACTCTGCCATTACGTGTTCCATCCCTGGGGTCGGGCACTTAGTGAGTGGGATGCACATTTGCGAGGGCTGCAGCAGAGTTGGACCCAAGAGTGCCATAGTTCTGTGTAAGTGTGCTCTCTGAGTTAGTGATTGGAAGCATGGCTCTTTTATCAATTAGCTTTAAGGTCCTAGACAAGTTACTTGACCTCTTTGAGCCTCAGTTTCCTCATCTGTACTTATAAAGAATGTCAAGATGATTGTGAAAAGATATATATGAAATGTGACCCATCATAAGCACTTCAAAAATACTATAGGAAAGGGCGGCGCCTGTGGCTCAAAGGAGTAGGGCGCCGGCCCCATATACTGGAGGTGGTGGGTTCAAACCTGGCCCCAGCCAAAAACTGCAAATAAATAAATAAATAAAATACTGTATGCATATCTAGACCCATGGTTCTAAAAGTGGGTACAGGTGAAATACCTAAGTTACTTTGCTAAAATATATATGGTTGCCCCCAAAGTCACAACAACTGAATAGTTTTAGAATCTTTTTCAGTCTTTCTTTCTTTTTAGGAATATACTACATCAAATCTAAGGCTACTTATTTAAAAATTGATAAATAACACAAACACATCAGAGAAACTTTTGAAGAGCAGTTAATTCTGGAAGCTTGTTCTTTACTGGATATGAACATTCATGACTGACTTTATATTGCACCATACAAAGTAATCATAGTTGTATTATCACATGTGGCCCTTGTTTATAGAGTTTAACATAAAAAATATTAAACATTTTGATACCGAATCACACTCCATATGTTCCACCACCTGATGAGTTTGAAAACCACTGATCCTTAGCTGTCCTCATTAAAACAAATAAACATATCAATGAACTTGAGTTAATGCATAACATGAGCAAATAAATTGAGCATGCAGCTGACCTATTAATATAATTTAAAAATCCATAAGTAGAACAGCTCTTCTCCTCCCCGTAGCTAGTGCACAGGCTCAGGCCTCTCCTGCGTCACCCTGTGGTGGACCCAGGCTGGTGTCCCACACAGGAAGTACCCAAATTCAATTCCTGTCCTAGCAGGTGAGTGAAACAAATGAAGCACGAGGAATGTAAGTTTCTAGTGAGGACTCTGTTTTCCCTTTTTTTTCCCCCTTAATTTGCCTCTTAAACCAACTATGCCGTAGGACATCGGTTCTCAACCTGTGGGTCGCGATCCCTTTGGGGGTTAAACAACCCTTTCACAGGGGTTGCCTAATATCAGATATTTACATTATGATTCATAACAGTAGCAAAATTACAGTTATGAAGTAGCAATGAAAATAATTTTATGGTTAGGGGTCACCACAACATGAGGAACTGTAGTAAAGGGTCATGGCATTAGGAAGGTTGAGAACCACTGCTGTAGGACATAGGAAATGAGAGATTTAAAAGGTTGTCTCTGATGTAACATAAGCAGGTCCACTCCTAACCCTTACGACATTCTTCTGTGAATGTTTAAAATGTGCCTTTTTTTCTGGAATGCTGCAGCCCTTACTTGCCCCCTCCATTGGGCATCTTGTGCAATATACAACTATCCAAGTCATGTGTGCACAAATGTGCGTGCACATATTGCCCTCAGCAGGATGAGTCTGAGCTCCAGTCCAGCGCTGCCAGTCTTCCCAGCATTAGTTCCCACTGGCACCACTCCCACCTGCTAGGTAAGCCTCCTGGCTAGCACCCCAGGCAGAACCTTGTAATAAACCACTTCTTAACAACTGTGTGATTCTAACATGATTATCCAACCTCTCTTCTCCTCCTCTATACAATGGAGATGATGATAACCTCTCTGTCAAGCAGATAAAATGAGAAAATGGAGGTGAAGCATTTACGCATCTGCCTGGGCCACAGTAAGTGCTCCCCAGGTATCTGCTACCCCTAGAGTTCTGTTCTAGCCTTGATGTTAGGAGTAGAATCAAAGAAAGGGGGAGGTAATAGCTCAATTAAGGGAGAGTGGGTCCAAATGAAATGAACACAATGACAAAAATGAACCCTTTTTCAAACTCAACAAAGAAGGCTGCGTGGCTCACGCTTGTAATGTTAGCATTCTGAGAGGCAGAGAGTAGATTGCCTAGCTCAGGAGTTTCAGACCAGCCTGAGCACGAGCGAGCCCCCATCTCTACTAAAAATAGAAAAAGTCACCAGCGTGATGTTCCTCTCCTGTAGTCCCGGCTACTTGGGAGGCTGAGACAGGAGGATCGCTTGTGCCCAAGAGTTTGAGGTTGCTGTGAGTAATGAGGCTACAGGACTCTACTGGGGCAACAGGATGAGACACTGTTTAAAAAAAAAAACAAACCTGAATAGGGAAGAACTTAGAAGAATCCTCAGTAACAGCTTTCTCAAGTCAAACCTGACCTGGTAGCATGGAGGCTAAGACAGCAACTGTGACAAAGTGTCTGTCATCTCACACTCTTCTGCTGCTTGTCACATCACCACTTTATCAGTAATCTTCAGGTGAAGCTTTTAAAACACATTTCACCACTTACTCCAGGTAGGTAGAGGATGCTTTACAAATGTGGAAATATCTGAGCTGAGAGAAATCTTGCCACATGGGGATAGGCATTCTGGCTTGTATAAAAAGTTGCCAGCAGGAGGGGCAATTAGTTCTGTGTTGCTGAATGAAAGAGGGGAGGGCAAGGGGATAAACAGGTGGTTTAGACACTAGTTTGACAAGGCCTGCACTCTCCGGTAAGCAGAAGGATCCCAGTGGGGAGGGCACAAGGCTGCAAGGCTCAGCTCTGCTGAGTCTGACGGTCGGAATACACACTTGATGGATCATGGAGCAGAGGGGCACAGCTGTTACCAAGTGGACACAGCACAGTGAGTTGGTCTCAGGACCCAGGCTGGGTTTCCCTGTTCCTTCTCTGTCCACCTACTGAGTTTACAGTAGGATTCTCTCTGCCACCCTTCCTTTCCTTGCTCCCTCCCTCTCCCTTATAATTGCACAGCCTGAGGTTCAGAATTAAGTACCTCTGTTAAATCACCTCCCAGGATTTCACAAAAGGAGTTACTAATGTACATATTGGATCCAGAGGTCAAGGAAATCGTGTAGACAACGATTTAGAGCATCCATTTTCCACTCGGTCAAACTCATTTTTAGTGAACTTCTCTCAAACCTGACTGAGCCAAAGTCCCTCTTGACTGATGCCATGGCTTTAACTAAATAAAAAGCATTTCAATGGCTGTCTTAATTTTCCTCTTAGCATAAGAGCACTCCAGGCAGCATCGCAGTTCTATCCCTAAACCAACTCCTAGGCTGAAAAAATTGCTCTGCAAAGTATTCTTCCAAGAATTGTCCTTAACCAAGGAAGTGAACCCGTGTGGGAATATTTCCAATGCAAAGTATCAACCACTGTACTTGCAGAGAATAACATTACAAAGTCTCGATGAACCAGGGAACTCTCTGAAATATTTTAAGGTTGTCACTAAACACTTTCAAAACAAACATGGTTTGAAGTCTTAACACTTCCATGTGGGGTTAGTAGCCTGGAAGTAGAGAGACAGAGATGTTCACAAATGAGTAAATTCTGAGTTATTTAATGAAGTACAATCTGATACTCAAAGATAAAGAAAATAAAAAATGAATAGTATTCTAAAACTTAGTATGTGGTTTTTAAACTTTTTTAAAAAGCTAAAATAGCACATTTTATTTTTTCCAAATGAAACTCTATGTGGAGTCACAACAGGCCAGACAGACAACAGCAGAGCTGCCATGGTATTGGCGGCGGATGGGGGAGCACCTGAGGCTGTATCCAGTGATCTCCCCCTCAGGCAGCCTTCCTCAACATCAGGAAGCCAGATAATTCAATTCTGTTGATCTAGACCATCTATCCTTTTCCACTCCTGAAACACCCCTGAGTTAAGTATTTATACCCCTTTAGATGCTCAGCCTCTATTTCTTCTCCTATAAAATGTAAAGAAAAAAAATATATATATATATACACAGTACACTTCAAAGGTTTGTTGCAGGATCAAGTTAGATTTCAAAGTGCCATTTTTAAACTGTTAACATTTAGATAAATAGACCATACAGAAAATTCATAGCTACCTTCAAAGTAAATAATAGAATGATAAGCTCAAATATTATGACATAAGATGGCAAGAGGCGAGGAAAATGATTCTGAGTCTGACCATAACTTTATAGGACTATTTCACTTCGGAAGTCTTCTCTGAATATTCAACTGATTATAGGGGCAATAATGATTAATGCAGAGTTCCACTGGTAAGACAGTCTTTGGGGTGAAAGCATCCTCAATTAATTACTAGCAATCTAATTCTTTTACACACATAAACACACATTATTATTAATAACCTGTGTCCATGGAAATTAATTGATCAAGCCAAAACAAGAAATTTGAGACAGGTGCTGTGGTTTGGCTACCATGTTTTGGAATACCCTCATTTAAGTCTCCAAAAATGCTGGTTGGAAACATTCATTGAGACTAGGTTGGCAGCCTGCTCACATTTAGATGGGGGCATTTGGAGTAAATACTGAAACCTCAATTGGCAGGTATCTATTTGATAAATCAGTTTTTGACTCACCATTCCAGCCCCCCTCAGACCTTACTGACTGTTGGCCACTGGCCCTTTCCCTTCAACTTCAGCCCATCTCTCTTCCAACAATTTTGCATAAATCACTAGACAGGAATGATGCCGCACATCACAGCAGCGGGTGGGGGCTCTTGACTTAGGACACCTGCAGAGAAGGGCATGTCTTCCTTGTTCAGAGAACTCAAGATCACCACTGTTATCTTTCTTCCCATGGACAAATGACCTCAGGGTTTGGGGAAAATGGAAAGTTGTATCACTTGAGTGCCCTACAGGAAGTATAACTTCAATTACCTATTTGGAGGGAATGTTAAGTAGAACAGAGGGGCTAGCAATCAAGGTGACAGATGAAAACTAGGTTAAACTATTGGAAATTAAAGAAAAAGAGTTTTTAACAATGCTGTCCCTAGATATTAAAAGAGTGAGTGATCTCTACTAATCACAGATGTTGCAGTCACTGTTCTTTTCTTAGCTTATTTGTTTTTCATCATTTACCACTCCCCCAGGCAGAAATCACTTCACCTTCCTATCAGAGGTTCCCTTTATGTTGTTAGAAACTGCAAATTTCTAACTCATTCCATGCCTCAAACAATGCTGTAGACCAGCATGTGACATTATAGCTCTGTCTCTCTAATTATGTGATGTGTGGAAGTCAATATGACAGCCCAGAAATCATCCTTTTCCATTTCCCACAACTCTCCAAAAACACTGTTTTAAAGGCAACTCCAGACACTCAATTCTCAACACTTAAAAACCACAGAGTCATTTTTGAGTTTCCTCTACTATTGCTCTCCACATCCCATCAGTGGCTCCAAATCAAGGATTCTTCACCCATAATATTCTAATATCTTTCCTCCCTCATAATTCCCACTTTCATTGTCTTCTCCAGCCTCACATTAGTTCTTGCCTGGAATTACTGTAGCTCTTCCCCCTGGGTTTTCCTGCCTAGACTGTCCTCACCTCCTTCTAAGTCTATACATTCGGCTGAGTTAAAATTTCCTTAGCACAACTATGAGCACATCAGTGTGCAAGTAAAAATGTCCCATGGCTCTTTTCTGCTTGCAGGAGCCTTAAAGGATCAACTGCAGATATTAACATTTGTTTAATGCCCATCTCCCTCACTAGCATGTAAGCTATATTTGAGCAGGAGCTTCGACTTGTGAACTGTGCTGGGCACATAGTAGGTGCAATAAATATTTGTTGAACAAATAAGTGAGTAAAAAGTGAGTGAATGGTTGGTTGGATGAATGGATGGAGAGTAGCCGGATAGATGAAGGATGACCCCTTTATGGGTTTGTTTACAGAATTAAGTAAACTAACACATATAAAAATACTAAGCACAGAGTCAAGGCTTAGGCTTGTTCAGTATTGGTCCTCTTCCCTATTTCTCTGTTGTGCTCTTTGTGCTATTCCATGTCCATCTCTCCACCACAGAAGGTCAAGGCCAAATCATGGAAGGACCCTGTTTCCAAGATGTCAGATACCACAGGTAGGTGGGAAATACTCAATTTTGAGTTTTTAGTTGAGAGAGATGCCTCTGGTTCTTTGTTAAGAATCAACTACAATGGTGACAGGGAATGAGGAAGTCAGAGTTGTAGCAAGATAGTGGTAAGAACATCTGGGCTTGAATCAGAAGAAGGGATTCATTTGAGAGAAGATTTCAAGGCAGAATTGGTAGGTTTATGAAGGACTAGGCAGGCTCAACACTATACCATAATCTTTTTTTTTTTTTTTGAGACAGATTCTCACTATGTTGATCTCAGTAGAGTGCTGTGGTGTCACAGCTCACAGCAACCTCAAACTCTTGGGCTTAAGTGATTCTCTTGTTTCAGCTTCACAAATAGCCTCACAAGGCACCTGCCACAATGCTCAGCTATTTTTTTGTTGTTCTTGTTGTAACTGTCATTGTTGTTTGGCAGGCCCAGGTTGGGTTCTAACCCACCAGCCCTGGTGTACGTGGCTGGTGCCCTAGTGGCTAAGATACAGGTGCCAAGCCACCATAATCTTTAAAACTCTGCCAAGAACAGACGAAGCGCAGGTGTCCCTCGTGTTTTTTACCTTTTTTAAAAATATGAAAGTAGAACTAATTTGACTTTTTTTCTGTGTTCTCTGAATATTTTATTATTAACAAATGCTTACATGGTACTTATGGTACCAGCACGGTTCTAAGAATTTGATCATTATTACCTTAATTAATCCTTATGACAACTATGAGATAGGAGCTATTATTATCATCTCACTATATAGTTGAAGAAATTGAGGCAAAGAGCTTATGTAACTTAAAAAAGGTAAGCCCCAGATCATTGACCTTGTAATAAGGGACCTAAGTTCAAACCGAAGGCATCTAGCTTTAAATAAGTTAAGCCCAAGATCACTGATCTTGTAATAGGGGACCTAGATTTCAAACTGAGGGAGTCTAGTGGTATACTCTAAACCACTTTATTTCTTACCACAATAAGTGAGATGATAGTTATGTTAATCAGTTTGATGTAAGCATTCCACATTGTATATCAAATCAGCACATTGTACTCCATAAGTGTACACAGTTTTGATATAATAAAAAAAGTAAAAAAAAAACTAATTTGACTTTTAATACCCAAAGGCTGAAAACAACAAATTCTGATACAGTAGGTTTCTATTGCCTTTAATGGCTAATGTCCTAGCAGGCACCTTCCTCTGGAGGAGGCAGAAATGACATGGACCAGAGTCCATATAAGGACAGTGTTTTGAAAGGCATTTTTTTTTTTTTTAACAAAGCCCATTTTGTGGAAGAAACTAGTAGTCTCTTAATTGCTATCTGCACTGTGGTTTCTCCTGGGGGTTGGGGAGGGGAATGGATTGAAGTAAATTTTGAAGGCCACAGGCATGAATATCGAAATGGTATGAATTTTAATATATACTTTTATAGGGGTTAGGCAATGATGAAAAGATATGACTGCTTTGCTTTTATTTCTCTGAAAAATTAAAATCCCTACAAAAGTGCAATGACTACCTCTTTGAAAACACTGAATAATTTTAAACTTTGGAAAGGTTTATCTTTCATAGTCACATATCTGTGCAAAGGCCTTTGGCTACTGGAAACCCGGGCTCTAAGTCTGCAGCGTGATGAAGCCTTCACGTGCATTTCTAAAAGGTAGCTGGCTTGGAATAGGCACCCTTCCATTTATGGGTGAAGCCACCTGATTATTGAAATGAAACAGAAAGATGCATGAAATATTCTTCTCACCTCAACTAGATAAGGAGGCTGAGCTCTCAAAACATTATTCATAGCCTATAATTTAAGAATTCTCTGATTATCAGCTGCAGTATTTAAAAAAAAAAAAGTAGTTCCAAATAACATTGCAAATCTCATCCCCTACTCTCCATACTTCTAATAAAACAAGCAACAGACATGTATTTAAATAAAGTGTCAATGAAATGAATCCACAGTTTATTACTACTATTCATCTTGGCTAGTAAATATTCTCCATACTATTCTTCATTCATTAAATATGGTTCATTTCCTTTAGCCTTTATTCATTGCCTAATATTCCTAATGAATTTAATGTAGCAAGTGATGTAATCAGACAAAAGACCTGTAAGAACCCTTTTCTGCCACTATACGCAGAATTAAATCATATTTAATTAGGATTTTTAGTGTTCACCAAAAGTCCCTGTTAACTCTTTATCACCCATGCTACTTTCACTTCCAAGCGTTTTTTCTTTCTCTTGCTAAAGTACACTATCTCTTTGGTTCAGTTCTCCTTTTCTCTCTCTCTCTCTCTTTTTTTAAGCAGAAATAAATGTGGTGGAAAGGGCATTTTAAGAAACATGATTAGGTATATAACTAAATAGTGCAGCTGGAAAAACAACAATGATTGATTTTGTAGCTGTATGGCTAGGAGGCAGTAAGGTCTTAGAGCAAGTTGCTAGGAGGGATATACCCCAAAGGAGGCCTTTTGAAGAGGCATGTGAAGGAAGAGGGGGTGACAAATTAGCTACTCATAATGGAGAGGTCAAACGGGTGGGTGTGAGCACTGCTGGGTATATTGTGAACTGGTCTGTACTTAGACTCCAACAGGGCACACAGCCCCACACCACCTTTTCTGCAGAATCATCTCAGCAAGCCTGCTGATCGGGATTCTCCCCCATCAAGTCTAGGCAGCATCTGTGGTGAGCACCTGCCACATGGCCGTCATCCTGGCCTGCCTTTGCTGGTTTCTGAGTAGATTTCATATGACTCTAAGCTCCCCAGGGAAGCAAGTTCTCTGCAGCATGTCTGTAATTACCACGTTCCACCAGGCACACCGCACTCTAGGTGCAGGGAAATATTTGTAACAGGAGTAGTGAAAGCTGATCACAGTGGTCCTCCAGGCTTCAGTCTTGGCTAAGTTAATAAAATCTCTTTTTTGTATAACCATTCTATAGCGACTCAAAAAGGATCATTTTATATTCAGAGTTGTTTTTTGATAAAGGTCAAACAAGCTTAAAACAACAAAACAAAAATCTCCATTTGATTTGACATTTTAAAAGAGAACCACGAATCTGTCCATGATAACCCGTATCTTCCTTTTTCTGTTGCATCATCAAATCATCAGGCAGGTATAACAAAATGCACAGATCTCAAATCTGAATCACTTCAAATTTTCTCATTTTGTCAATGGTGAAAGCATCTCTTTATTGGGAAGAGGACAAGTATCAAGCCAAATTTGCATAAAGGATGCAAACTCCTGAGGATGCTGTTTACGCTATGATCTGTCTCATGGTTAAAGGACACATTTGCAAACATGATTTTAAGTGGTGCTCACATGTCAATAAGCTGGTAGGACAGCATATGCTTCTGACTTAGACAAATAACATTTTACGGCTCATTATGAGATAACAGTAACTTGACAGTTGCATCACCAGCACAGTCGCCATTTCATGGATACTCAACACCCCCTACTTAACTTTAAGGACAACAGACCTTCGGATTTCCAAAATGATTTCTCATGTCCAATCCTCAAACAGAGAACTCTTTTTTTTTTTTTAAGAGACAGAGTTTCTCTTTGTTGCCCTGGGTAGAGTGCCGTGGCATCACAGCCCACAGCAACCTCCAGCTCTTGGGCTTAGCCAATTCTCTTGACTCAGCCTCCTGAGTAGCTGGGACTACAGGTGCCTGCCACAATGTCCAGCTATTTTTTGTTGTTGTCGCAGTTGGGCCGGGACCAGATTTGAACCTGCCACCCTTGTTATATGGGGCCAGCCCCCTATCCACTGAGCCACAGGAGCTGCCCTGAAACAGAGAAATCTTGAATTGGTCCTAAAGGATTGAACATGGAATGTGAATAGCAAAAATAGGCAGCTTCCCAGACAAATGAAGTCTCCCTAGATAGTTTTATCCTTTTCTTAAAATAAAATTATCAAATCAAATGTTGGCATGTTTGAATATAAAATACATTCTAAAGCAAAATGAACTTTTAAAAAATGAATCAGGCCCGGTGCGGTGGCTCATGCCTGTAATCCTAGCACACTGGGAGACCGAAGTGGGTGGATTGCTTGAGCTCACATGTTGGAGACCAGTCTGAACAAGAGCGAGACCCCTTCTCTACTAAAAATAGAAAAACTGAGGCAAGAGGATTGCTTGAGCTCAAGAGTAGGTGGTTGCTGGGAGGTATGATGATGCCATGGAAGTCCACCCTGGGCTTGAGACTCTGTCTCAAAAATAATAAATAAATAAATAAAAAGAAACTAAGATACAGTTTAGTTATTTAAAAAATTATGAATCACTTTGAATTACTCATGTGTTAGATTTCATTCATCTGTGAAGACAATCTGGATTTGACCATACAGATGAAAATGATTCCAGAATATGAATGTTAGATGACTACAAAGAAGCTTGTTTTCTTCCTAACAGATGCCAAACCTGGAAGGGAACGAATAAAGAAATACACCCCAAAGAGCTGATTAATGGACATCCTTTTCCGAGTGATTCATACACCACCCCTGCCTGTGTGACCATTATGGATTTATTAACATTAAAGCAATGTTATTCAAACAGGTATCAAAACATTTTAATGCAATGAAACGCTGGGTGAAATATGATTGCTACCTCTCAGCAGACTGAAACAAGCTGAGATAATTGCACTGTCAAGGAGAACTGACTCAGCCTCCAGATGCCATTTAAAGCTCTGAGGTTTATCTTCTAAAACTGCATTATTTGGTATAATAATGGCCTAATGGCATGCACAGAATCAGCTCTTCCCATATTGTGCTGCCTGATGGATACCACTGATTGCATCCCTCTGCTCCAATTATGTCTTCGGAGGCTTAATACTGGAATCAGTGAAGAGGTTCCTGTCAGTAACAGGCTGCACTTACCGCCCACTTCCTGGCACAGCCTTGGTTCTTTAGGTGAGGCCCATTTGGGGGGAGGGAGCATCAGAGTGGAGGCGAGGACACTATCACCAAAGAACCAAGAGCGATTGCATAAGAAGGCTGGAGAATAGATACAAGCAAGTAGTAATCACAAAAGCAATGAAAGCAGAGTACCAAATAAAAATGAAGATGTGTTTTAGAAAATACACAAAATCCTTTTTCCCCCTGCATTTTTCTTTAGAGTTATTTTCATTTCGGAAAACAAAGATCAATTTTGTATTTCCTGAATATAGTAATCTTCTCGTTATGTTTCCCCATTTCCTAAAGTCTAGATCTTAAGAATTTTTTTCTATGGAAGAGAAAAAAATGCAATGGCACCTGCCCTCAGCAAACCAGCCACTGTGCTGGGAATGCAATGGCTGATCACCGAAAACTGGGCTGGCCAGCCAAGGCAGAGAGCAGTCATTTCCAGAAATCCACTCCCTGAAGGTGACGGTGTGTGTGTGAATGCCTGTGAGGTAGAAGGAGGGGAAAAGGAAAGGAATGACAAGGTCCAGCAGGAAAATCCAGCAAGTTTTATATGAATATGTCACAACTCGATTTCCCCACATTTAGTATGAAGGCCACTTATTGCATGCTCCCAAGGATAGGTCTTGACTTCAATGAGGCAAAGCTTGAAGGGGCAGGATGGGATTTTAAGGCACAGTAAACTCTCCTCTTTTGCTCACTTAGTCCTACAAGCTGGAGAAGCCTGGTGCTGGCAGAGTAATCCCTAAGCCCACTTGGCTCCCTGCTGCCACTTCTTATACTCTAACCATCCACATCTGTCCCCCAGATTCCCAAGCGTTTCTGGCATTACAGATGTTCTTTTCTCAGGCTGTCCCCGTGAACTGGGATCCCCTTCTTTCTTCTCTCTCTTCACCACATACACTGCCTCCTCTACAGACTCCTGCTCAAGCATCCCTCCCCCACCCAGGGCACTGCCTTCCTACTCTATTTTCCTGAAACATCTGTCATTTTGTCACTTAATCATGTACAAACTCTATCATTATTCCACTTCTTCACACAAGTACCTTGCATCTTTGATCAGGTCTGGAAAGTGCCTGAGGGCAGCAAATTAAAAACTCCTGGCCAGGTTTCTGTTCTTGGTGAAGGATCAAGAAAAGTCTGAGGATGTGCCAAGAACTGTGGTTCATTTGGGAACCCATGTGGAAGCCTGAGGAATGGAGAGACGTTAGAAGATGAGAGGACAGCCCAGTTGGCAGCAGAGTGATTTCGGTGCAAGGTAAGCCATGGAAAGTTGCTGGATTTCCAGAACAGGTTTAAAGACAGTTGAAGTACAGTGCTAACATATACTTCTCATGGGTGGGGAATTAATTTAAAAGCAGATTTACTAGACGAAATTAAAAAACATCTGTGGATCTAACGTGTAGAAGTAAAAATAAAGAAGTAACTCATCTTCAACATTATGCCTGAATTCAATATTTGTCCTACCCTCCCCGCCCCCAATAACCTACAGAAAAGACTTGATAATCCATTAGAAGTTCCTGGGAGATGAGAGAACCAAAGAACCCAGAAAAACATAGTGAAAGCAAATTTTGCCAATATCACATTTTTGCCAGGATACTCGTACCTTCTGTCAGAATTCTACCAGATCTTCACAGAGGAAGAGCCAAGAGACAGGGTTCTCCTTCTCGTCTTCAAAGAGAGTCTTCAAGAATGCATTCTGGGCTTGGTGCCCATAGCTCAGTGAGTAGGGTGCCAGCCACGTACACTGAAGCTAGAAGGTCTGAGCCCAGCACAGACCTGCTAATCAATGACAGCTGCAACAAAAACAACAACAAAACAACAAAAAATATAGCCGGGGGCGGTGCTTGTGGCTCAAAGGAGTAAGGTGCCGGCCCCATATACCTGAGGTGGCAGGTTCAAACCCAGTCCCAGCCAAAAACAGCAAAAAAAAAAAAAAAAAAAAAATAGCCGGGCACTGTGGCGTGTGCCTGTAGTCCCAGCTACTGGGTGGCTGGGGCAAGAGAATCACTTAAACCCAAGAGTTTGAGGTTGCTGTGAGCTATGACACCATGGCACTCTACCAACTCAACTTGACACAGTGAGACTCTGTTTCAAAAAAAAAAAAAAAGCAATAGAATACATTGTGGTTGGAAATTTCTATTAGTTCAGATTTCATATCCCTATTATACTCATGAACTTGAGAAGAAAGCAAGTTATAATTGTAGAAGCTATAAGAAGAATAATACACAATAAAGAAATACCAGCAATGATTGCCACTACCATAAGAATAAAACTCTGATTAAAACAATCCCAACATAGCACGTATTCAGCTGCAATCCTTCTCCAGTATCTTATAGTAGCTCTGAGATACTACTCAAAGGATGACCCTCTCAGATCTTACCAAACTAAGTTATAAAGTTACATTCAGTCATTTAGAAAGACTTCTATCTACAATTGTAAAAGCATTGTTTGCTTAAATACAACAAACAGAAAATTCAATTAACCAGACTACAGCATTTCCCAGACATTTTGGTTCCTTGGGGTTTCACTGCATCCACGTCACCATACCTAACATTAGATTGGTCTAATTTTCAAAGCACAAAATGTAATTATTTCTTCTGTCAGTGAAAATCTTGGGTAGAAATAATCACTAATGTGAACTTTGCCATTCAAGGTTGTTAAATTCAAATGAATATAAATGCTGTTCCCTTTAAATGATCTTTCTAATTTGAGGCAAAAATGGGCTTTTTGCCCTCACCTTCAAGGCTTGCCTTTAATATTCTCTGAAAGATAAATTACATTATTATCTTAGGAAAGTCTGCTGAAAATCATTGAATTTTTAGTTCTAGAAGCTGAAGATATTTCTTGTTTGACAAAGTATATCAATACCTGTCACTGACACCAAGATTGGATTTTTAAGGCATTTGTGGGTACAAAAGAAACAAAACAAATTTTACCCTGGCATTCATTTTAAAACAAAGCATCTAAATAAATTAGACCTGGCTAAGAACATACCTGAGGCCCTGGCTGGATTTAATTACACAAAGAGTTGGCAAATATACAGTTGTAATCGACAAGCAGACTGCAGCACTCCTCAAATCATCTCAGCACTGACATGTCACAGGCTGTTGGTTTTCAAACACACTGCAGGCTGGAGCCACGTTGAAGCCAGAAAGGATGAACCTGCATGGTGGCCACCAGGGTGTCTTACCTATCACAGGCATTTACAGCAACTTTCTCCATTCGACATTTGGTCTCTTTATTATTTTTTTAAATGACAGAATAGAAATTAAGATGACTGCACACAATGATAACATAAACACATTAAGAGTTTATTTAGTGCTGATTTCATGCTGAGCACTGTGCCTCCTTATGCCTCTACATTTCATGAATTCATTTGTTTAGAACTCAAGACAACCTTCCAAGTTTGCTATGTTGCTCATTTCACAGATGGAGGAAACTAGAGGAAAACCTAGAGAAATTAAATTTCTTGCTCAAGGTCATGAGGCTCGTCCATGTGTCAGGAAAAGCATTTGAACCAGTAAAGGAAAAGCTCATGGAAAAAAGTGTGTGCATGTGGAGGAGGGGGGAAATACAGGTGTCTAATGGAATTCAGCAGAGTATTTCCATTCCATTCCCCGTAACTTTGTCTTCTCCTTCAAGTTTGGGTACGAAGAGACTGTAGGTACTAATCTCTGTATCTTTTTTTTTCTTTTCATAAAACTCAGGAGTAGCAATAGCAGCAAATACTTACAAAGTTCTTATTCTATGCCGGGCTCCATGCTAAACACTTTAATCTTATTATCCCCTTTTACGATGGCAGAAACTGAGGCATAGCGAGGGTAATATTCCCAGGGTTATAAATCTAGTCAGTGGAGAAATGCAGATTTTGAACGTACATCGTCTGGCTCCAGAGTTGGTTTTCTTAGCCACCATCTGTCAGTCTGACTCCCCAAACCATTTTCTCTAATGGTTGTGGTCATTGTATCCTTCCTTGTATCAGAAGGGCTACAGAAAACCGGCAAGGGAATCTGGGACCTTTCATCACCTCCATACTCTCTTAGGTACACAAAATCATTATATTCTTTAGCAGTTTATGGACATGATTTCTAAGAGACCCTCTCAGGCCCACTTTGAGGACCTGTCCTGCAGTCACTGTCCCCTGGGGCTGGGTTGCTGCCTGAGTTTTCCCTAAACAGGGAGGCACACATCTTTCTGAGGTCCTTCTGCTGCCCTATCCATAATGCTCAGCATGGGTGGAGAAGGACATGGAGCCCCTTCTCAGAGACACATCCCCGTCTAATCTCTTGTTGTTTCTTCTGACGTCTTGGAGAATCTTATTCACAAGGGCTATCCACTGAGAATTTGAGCTCTAACCCCAAATACTGCATCAGCTTCTAGGGATATGAATAAGAGTGCCAAATGGGCAGCGCCTGTGGCTCACGGAGTAGGGCACTGGCCCCGTATATCAGAAGTGGTGGGTACAAACCCGGCCCTGGCCAAAAAGAACAAAAAAAGAAAAAAGAATGCCAAACTTGAAATTATCCTGCCTTCGATGATATTTCAGTGAAGGAAGATGGGTCTCTGTTCCCAACCAGCGAACTTAGCTACTGGATTATCAACAGGTTCAGTGACATATCACCCTGCCACCGACACGCTTCCTATATACCCTCGGAGCCCAAGACAGAGGTGTGTTTTGACTCAAGTTTCCATAGAAAAACAGAACCTGATCATTTGTACCCACGTATTAACCTGAAATTAAAAAACATTAAAAAATGAAACTGCATGACTGCACGCAACAGAGAACAAATAAAAGGAGAGCACATGCCTCTCAGGTGGAGCACCTAACAAAAACTTCAAAACCTGAGGGGAACAAAGAAATGTATAATAAGGAAACACCTCCCGAGAGTTAATCAGAGACTGTCAAACGCAGGCACATCTCCGTCGCCGACCCTCCAATTTGTAGTGTTTTCCATACAAGAGGGAGCAGTGCTTCCACTTCAAAGCCAAGAGCAGGCCAAGAGACCAGAAACATCCCCTGGGAATAGACCCGCTGTTATTGTTTCCTTGGAAATATTTATATTTTGGGTTCTATATATTTGAACTACAAAACCTTTACTTTTTAAAGGTTTCTTTGAGAAGTACTTCACCTTTCACACCTTCAGCAAATATTTTAATTCATGGGTATCACAAAAACTTCTGGCATTCTGTCATTTCTGGCTTAAAGTACTATGTAATTTTTGAGGTATTAGGTTTATCCAGCATGCTGGAAAAATGCCATTCTGTCAGCTATTTAGCCAAATAATGATCTACAGTGAGAAGTAAAACTGGTCCTGTAACTAAATCCTTAACAAGAACCACCTAGTTAAAGGACTTTAACATTCAACATGATACAACTTAGACTAGATATTTTTTCTAAAATGTGTATTGAGTGTTTTGTTTTCTCATCACAATTCATCAGCCTCAGATGTGCAATGTTTTATATGAAGAAACTTTCTTGTACATCCCACTGCTTTTTAGGCCTACATTCATAAAATGACATTTCATTCCTTAGAACCAGAGGTAAGAAGATTAAGTCATACTTTTTTTTTTTTTTTTAATTCCACTAAACGCATGAACCTTAGAATTTCAACTCTGGCAACTATGAGAAAGTTACTTCCTTCAGTGAGCCCTGGTTTCCTCGGTTGTAAAACAAGCTCTGCAAAGTACCCGGAGTCCTTGTAGAATTAGGGTTAAAGAGCCCAACATACAGTGTGGCTTTCTAAACAGAAGCTAATACACACACACATATACACACATATGTGATTCACATAAAGTAGTAGCGCCAAGGAAACTTCATTTTATTTTTCCAATGTGACCACTTAATGATCTACCCTATAGGCAAATGGGTTTGTAGAGCTTAACATCCAAGTGCTATACATTCAAATAGTGACACCACAGAGGCATCTGGGCTACCATGATGATGGTGGTGATGATGCTAGCACTAGTTTAAGCTCTTATCAGTATTTGATGATGGAAGTACCAAGTTTAATCCTATTTACAAAGGAGGAAACTGAGGTGCCTAGTGCTCAAACAGCTTGTATGCGGAGCAGCCAGGGTTGGCACTCACACCATCGGACTCCATATTCTATACATTTAACCTCTACAAAATTAAATTCTCATTCTGACCTGGCCAGAGCCCGATTCTAAGGATATGACAGGCATAAGTTTACCGAAACAAAAACTAGAGAAATCTGTCATTTTGTCAACTCTCAGGAGCCATGACATGATGAGCCCCACTCAGTAAGGCTAACCTGACTTCCCTCAGAGGACACAGAGTTCTTTTGCGAATGGAGTGGGACAACAGTGCACTTCATCTAACAGAACATGATGTATTTTAGACACACAGAAATTGTTTGTTGCATCTGAACTGAACTAACACGGAAAACAGCTTATCAATTACCAGAACCACTATAGTCTTGGCTTTTCCCACTTACACCACTTATCTCAAAGTGCTTTTAAGCAGGTGCATGTTGCTTTTCACCTTTTTTAACATGGTTGTGATAGAAGTATTACGTTCAAAAATGTTAAAAAGAAGAAATATTAGTGTAAGTAACTTCATACTATCCTGAATAGGGAAAGGAGAATATAAAGTTGATTTAATTAATTAATTTATATTATTAACAGTCTTAAATCACTCAAATTAGTGAGATTATACAGGGTATCCCCAAAGTAGCCCCTGGATTTGCCCCGATTTTCTATAGGGAAAATAGAAAATTATAGCTAATCGTATCTTCATTTACAAAATATTCATTATAAAAGTTGACAAAGAGGTGGCCAACATACAGGGAATATTTTTCAAATATTTTGTAGAATTTTGTAAAGAACACAGACCCTCCAGAGTTGACAACCTCCCTATATCGACCACCACCTCAAACTGACCTAATTTTCATAGACCAGACATACACCACATGTACATATCAGTAGAATAAGCTTCATTCCTTCCTTGCGTTGACCACCTCCATATGTTGACCATTTTTTTACATTCCCTTGGGTAGTCAACTTACAGAGGTCCTGCTGTGTTTTGTAAATGAAGGTCCATGTAGCTACAGTGTCCCATTTTCCTATGTATGGAGACTTTGGGGGCAACTTTGGGGACACTCTGTACATACTTGCAGTTGGTAGCTTCCATTTTATTGAGGTCTCCACATGTGTCTATTATTTGTATTCCTCACTGCTATTTTACAAGTTCAGTTTCACTATCTTCCCTCTTATAGATGAAAGAAACCGCGGCTCCCGAAGATTAACTTGCCCAAGGTCACACAGCTTGTTAGGAAGCACGGGTGGGACCTGAACCTAGTTCTGTCTGAGTTAAGAACCTTTAGACCATCTTTCTGTTATATCCAGCTGCCTCAGTGAGATTCTATAAAGTTACATCAGTGAACAAGCTTAGAGATTTGTATGACACAAGGGGAGATTTGTATAAAAGCAGGAAGTATGATTTTCATGAACAGACCCTGCAGGCTTCAGAGCATTTTTACTCCATGACAAACAATTCACATTGAGGTGAAGGGTAGAGGGCATAGGCATTGGTCCTGACTGGGAGCAGGGGGCAATGCCGGGATTGACCTTCCCAGAGAAACACAAACTTAAATTTTGGAAGAAATTGTGGAGAAAGAAATGGTTCTTTGAGACTCCAAACACCATGTAATACTCTGAGCTAGGGACTGCCTATGAGGTAAAGCATTGGCCAGTCCACACTCACCCATAATCATTTCTACTTTGAAGCAGCAAGATCCAATCTTGTGTTTCCATATTAAGCTCACCCATCTCTATGAACTGAGGGCAAATAAAAAGTGCCTGCTATATTTGGGCTTCAATGAATCCTTAAAGATAGTATGTAGACAGATGTCCTGGAGGTAGGTTCTTAAGAGAAGCAGCTTGGACTACTTTTCATATTCAGAGATGAAATGATCTGAGACCCCCAGCCCATCTCATCCATCTTTTCTTATTTTTCTTTAATTTTTCTCCATTTTCTTTATCTCCATTCAACCTTTACCAAAAACAGCCTGAAGTAAGAGGTGAATGAACAGTAGGTATATTTTTGGTGAGCAAAAATGTCAACAGGCTTGGGCAGAGAGGAGATGACAGCAGTGAGTTTAGAAGTGTAGGTGGTGAGTTAGTCCCTCCGTTTTGAATCCAGCTGAACTTCATGGACAAGTGATATTCAGGGGCACACGTAAGAACAGAAGAAGGCAAGGAGCAGGACTACATAACGTTGCAGAATGGAATTTTTATAGAGCCCTTTAAAACCTTGGGAATTCACTAGAAAGGCTTTCAGCAATCCCACCTCCAACTTTCCAGAAGACCAAAGCAAAAGTACTTTGATGCCACATGGGATGCTGGGGGTTAAGTGCAGGGGCCAAGGGTTTGTAGGAAAGGTGGGTAGCAAGTAGTTACAAAGTTAAGAGAACAATTCTCAGGGCTTGGAGTATGTTCATCAGTTACTGAGGAATCTTTGTTAGAAGCCAAGGGTAAGCTCATTCTAAACATTTTAGCAGCAATTATGTCCTAAATGGTGTTAGCATTTGCCTAAAATTCAAGGGGGCCTTGACAATTTTCAACAACACATTCCATGGAAAATTAAAATTAGATGTTAATATTTTGGCAAAAGAATTTGTAACCTATGGAGTCAAAATATAACCTTCAAAGGAAACTCACCTATCCCATGTATGTCTACAAATATATGCTAGAAAAGATTTGAACTACGTGGCAGGCACAATTAGAACACAAATGGATATCCTACTATCTACTGAGGTACGGGCAAGTGATCCCCCTGAGAGGATAAAAGGCAGGTACTTGCTTTATGATGGATACCTGTAACTCAGACATCTATTTGTACCTTCCCTGGTGCGCAAATAGAACAACCTGGCAGATATTCCCACATGCCCAGTTCCAGCCTTACAAGAGATGCCAGGTGGTTAGATGCTGGCTGTTGGCTGTTGGCACACTGAGGCAGGCTAGGCCATGCCCAGTCTTCCCTGCTGCTGAGCAGGCTGCTTGCTGCTTCAGTTTCTGGTACTGTCTATCTCCATGGAAGCTAACATATACAGTAGATTAGTTTACTTAATGAGCAACATTAATACATTGATTAATGTGACAAGGCGACAGGGCTTGCTTTAACCCCACATGTCCTTTGTTCAGTTTACATGCAGAATGGGAACTTCCTTTCTTTCCTAGTGATTAATCATCCACTGACTGAGCACCTACTGTGTGCTCAGGTCTGAAGTAGACCCTGGGGAAGGCACACCAGATACTTAGAGGCTCACATACAAGAAAGAGGCAACTGAAGACTGGTGGAGCCGCCTCCTGAGCAAAGCCTCAAGAAGGAATCTGGTTAGAAGGAAGGATAGAGGCCATCAGTGTGAAGGGGGTGGCTCTGAGCAGTGAGCATAAAGGCAAGGAGTTTGCAGCATCTCACAGGAACGGGGAGTTATCCACGGGGATACTGGATGCCTTGGAGGAGCTGGCTGCAGACATGGAAGGTGGAAAGTAGCTTAGGAAATGCTGTGCTTGGGGATTGAACCCAATCCTATAGACTAGGGGCTCAAGGAACCTTTTCTGTAAGAGCCTGACAGTAAGTATCTTCAGACAAATAGTCTGCTGCAACTATTCAATTCTGCCTTTGTAAGGCAAAAGCAGCCCTAGACAATATGTAAACAAATGGGCATAGCAGTGATCCAATACACCTTTAAAAAATAGGCAGCTTGATGGATTTGGCCTGGGGCTGTAGTTTATTCGCCCCGACTGTAAATGATAGGAAGCCCCATAAGATTTTTAAGCAAAGGGATTATGACCTGACACAGTGAGCATATTAGTTGGCTCACAGTGCTGCCCAGGGGAGGATATCCTGGAGGGAAAGAGAAAGGAGCCAAGGGAAGGGTCAGGACGCACGACCACAGACCTTACATTTCTTCTAGGTGTCTGAGACTCTGAATATCCGGTACACATTTCTGCACAGTGTCCCTGTCTTCCCAGCGCCCTGACTCACAACCACACTCCACTCTCAAGTTCCATAGACTAAGGCACCTCTCTCAACTCAGTTGCATTTCCTATAGGACATGTTGGCAAAGACGTCTCTTAAATTAATTAAGTATAGATCAGCACAAAGGTAACTTGTAAATCTGACAGGATGTGGGAGATGAAAAGCATGCCTTATAGAGGAAAATGCAGAAAATCAGGGTTTGATTAAGGTAAAACAGAGAACAGCATGATAAATGAGCCCAATCAGCCGTTTCATCTTAGAATATTGAAGTGAGAAGAAGGACTTGGATCAATGTTCCCATCAATGACTAACTCTTCTCTCTCTTCTCAGAACACTAACTTGCTAAATGTGGAGACAGGAAAAATAGAAAAAAAAAAACAAAAAACTTTCCTTGGACGTTTTTCTAAGAGGGTTTCCAAACAGAGGCCTTGCGTGCCAGTCCTACTTCCACGAACACATGAAAATTCCATGGTAATTAACAAAATCCATCTGCATTAATGTGTTGAAGTTTCTGCAAACCCAGAATTAAATTGAACATGCAATTGTAAATCAATTATTATGGTGCATTTTATATCAAGTCCTCATAATAGGACAAAGGTAATCTTCAGCACAGCCTGAGTGAGACTGGAGTAATAAGTTTTTATGATAAATGTGGATCTGCTTTTTTTTTTTTTTGTTAATGAATCTCTAATGCAGGTTTGTTCCCTTCATAAAAAGAACTACGCTTCAAAATTTTCCAAGGCATTTGGATCGTATTGCCTCTCAGGAACATGGTATGAATGTGGGTTAGTTCCCAGGCTAGCCTTTCAGAGCCCATTTAAACCAAAAGGGACAAGACATGAAAACAGGAAAAGCCAAGACTTCATAGGACTAGTAATTAAGCAAATCAAACACAATGAAGATTAAGAAATCATTTTTTAAAATTATCTTAAAAACAGAGAATTTAAAGAAACAAAAGAGAAGCAGAGCATTCATTTTTGAGCGTCTTATAAACTAACATCCTTTCCACCTTGTTCATTAGATACTAGACACACTGGGTTTCCTACTATTTCTTGAAAATTCCAGGCTTATTCTTACCACTGGGCCTTAATAATTGCTGTTCCATTAGTAAGAAACACACATCCAAGAGGTTCAAGGGTGTCCCACCTTTTAGCTTCAATGCAGCAAATTAGAAGAATAAAAATTGTCTTGAGGCTCAGCACCTATTATAGCTCAGCAGCTAGGGTGCCAGCCACATACACCAGAGCTGGTGGGTTTGAACAGCTCAGGCCTGCCAGATAACAATGACAACTACAACAACAGCAAAACAGCCAGGGGTTGTGGCGGGTGCCTGTGGTCCCAGCTACTTGTGAGGCTGAGGCAGGAGACTCCCTTGAGCTGAGGAGTTGGAGGTTGCTGTGAGCAACTCTGTCTCAAAAAAAAAAAAAATTGTCTTGAGCCACACATTAAATACACAAACACTAATGAAAACTAATGAGCAAAAACAGGTCTTTTGCATATTTGTGTATTTTTTACGATATTTGACACCACAGATAAGCAAAATAGTCCTCAAATAATAAACATGCAACCCTCAGCCTGCAGGATGGACACCCCTGGTAGAGCTTTCTCATTATCAAAGCTTCTTAGACAAATAAGCTCTATGAGTTTCTAAAAGAGACCTGCCCTATCCCAGTCAGCATCTTTACTGTCACATTGGATCCATTTCTTCACAATTTATATGAAAGATTTTATTACTTATTTTTTACTTAATTTACTTGTTTACTGTTTGTCTTCTCCATTGTTTGTGTGTGTATATATGTGCACATTTGTGTGTCTATATATTTTTTTGTGTACATATGTGTTTGTGTGTGTGTGTTTACTGTTGAAGGAACCCTGAAGGGTATGTATAAGTGGTTTCCAAGTAATCTGGGAATGTGATTTCATTCTCTCTAATTTAATTTCAAAATCAGTGGCCATCAATTATTTGATAGATAAGGCTAAGAACCATTCTCCTTACATTTATTGACTAACCCTAAATTAACTTGGTTCCTTGTAAGTGGAATAATCTATGATCAAGGAGAAGAGAGATTTCCCTGGTCGAATTTGAAAGAGAGGTAGAAGAAAGTGCGTTTAAAAAAATATTATGCAGGTGTCAATAAATAAAAAGAGTGTAATGTCGACTCAACTAAATGAATGTCTGTAAAAGCACAGAAATGGAGATCGAAGGGAAGAAGTAAAATTTCCCAAAGGTCTGAACTGAGAATGACAGACCAAATTACTTCCACAGGCCTCTAGGGAGCGCCAGGGGTCAATGTACAGTTGCATTCAAATGTATTGTACATTAAGAAAAGCTACACTAATACAAAGCAAAGAGCAATTTAAAAATTATTAAAATTCTGCCATTAATTAGGAATTTGGATAAGGGCTTTGACTTTTAATCCTTATGAGAATCTTTTGAAGTTCATATTCTAGTATCCTTATTTTTCCTAATGAGGAAACTGAAACTCAAAAGTATTAAATAGTTTAACCAAGAAAACATAATTCCAAATTAGGAACCCAGATTTAAATCAAAGCTAGTCCCACATTCTTTTTCCATTCTTTTTCCTCTCCAGAAAGAATGCATATTAGTTAGAAATTTATACTCTTAAATCTGAACATAAAAATTTGCAAAACAAATAATGTTTGGGCATTTTCTTTTCCAAAAAAATAAACTTTTGCTTAACAAAACTGCCTTAAATTACGATAATCATAAGTCATCCGAGGGTCTTTCAGAATGATTTTAATTACAAAATTACTCTATTGATTGTCTTCTGTAATAAATGCCAGAGCTGGGAGTTTGAAATAAGCATATTCTGTTAGCAAGTTACAGGTACCACATCATCATCTTCTCCTATCTTTATGGTACGTGAACACATAAAACAGACGAAAAATTATATACGAAGAACCCAAAGCAGAAAAAAATGAAAGATTAACTAGACTATCTTCTTGTCATTACTTGACTGCTTGCAGAGTTGACGCTCTGGCTAGCATGTACATGTACCATGCCCTGACAGAGGCCGGCGTGCTGCCCTTTTACAGGGGGGCCTAAATAGATCAACGAAGAAGAAAGGAAGCAACTTTTCTCTTCATTTCTGTATTCACAAGAATTGTAGTACCTATTGCAATAGTCAGAATGCGAGCAGGTGATAAATCAATCTCAAAAAAAGTAGCTACGGACACTTTATCTGATCTCTTCTAACTCTAAAAATGTGTGCTTGAAAATGAAACCTCTTAGATTTTGGTTTCCTGCTTTTTTTTCTCTGTTTACTTGGTTTTGTATCATTTATTCCCATGCTTTACCCTGCAAAATAAGTGCAACTCAAGCTCTTTCAAAGAAACCAGGATATACGCGAATGCATCATTTTGACAGTGGAAAATGACAAAACATCTTTCAGGATTTCTCCATACATGGCTGATAAATGAGCTGCATCAAGCACAGATTCTAATACAGAGCAAAGAGTAGTGAAAACAAGTGAGCCCCTTCAGAATATAGCGAGGAGGACAGCACAGCATGTCTGCCTGTTAAAAAGGAAAATATGGATTCTTTGCTGATTCGTAACACGATGTGAGCAAAATGGAAAGAAGTTATATTGCAGCTTAAAGCTTTCAGTGAATTGCTTATTTATTAAAGCACCACTGCAAAATGATGATCATGAAGCCTTTATTTCAAAATTAAGTTCTAATTGCTTATTTTTTCTAAAGCAGGTGCAATGAAAAACTTACATCTATGGAAATTACCAAACATGTATTTGATATATGTAAGACAAATTCAGACTACATCCTTCTGCTCACCACATATCTTACCTAAAAAAAATCTTTAAAATAACTCTTAAGGATGCTTACATAATTTTAATGAGGTTTATAAATACATATGTAAATGGTAAAATTACGAATAAAGCTTTAAAGTTTAATTATAAAATCAACAAAAACAGGAATTTCGGTAATAACATCTAATTTCAAAGGGAATGCATCACTAAGAGCCTAATTTGTGCAATTTGAGGACGTTGCGTTAAAAATATTAAGACTAATGAGGTTGCTAGTACCAGTACTAATCAATATCACATTCCCCGTTCTTCTCTGAGTATTCAGAAAAAGTTAGATGAGTTCTTGCCTATAAAATATGTGTAAAAATGATGATGTCACTTCAGGACCATGTTGCTCTAAGGCACTCTAGTGATTCTCTAGAACCTCTTCTCCTACATGGGTACTATAAAGGCCTAGTTTTGAGCTGACTAAAGCAGCTTGTAAAAGAGCTACCCAGAGAGTCTCCAGGATCTGTAGAAAACTTCTTGTGAAAGAGAAGTCAACTTCTGTTATTAATCCACCAAGATATTTTGGGTTGTTTGCTATTGCAACACAACCTGTTATATCCTTTTGAACTGTGCATTTATAGTTTTGGTATCAATTTTCTCAGACATGGAAACCTACCTCTGTGGAATAACCACTTTTCTAAAAGTTTCATATAATTAGTAAATTGAATAAAAACATGTTATGATATCTGAAATGTTTTATCATGATTTCTGGTGGATCTTCGGTTTATAATTTAATTAATGAATCTTAGGATTTTGTTTTACTTCATGGAAGACATTGCACTGTATTTTTTTGTAATATGAATTCCCTTCTGGGCTGATTAACTATAGAAAGATAGTTTACTCAATCACAGACCAACAAGAATTACTGGGTATAAAAAAATTAAGAAATGAAAAAGAAAATGAAAGATGCAAATGTAAAAACACACAGATAATTTTCCTTATAATAACTGGAATAATGCCTTTGAAAGAGGCATTAGTCCCGGACACTTAGAGAAGTTAGAAGTCAACAAAAGCAACATCTCTAGTTACAGATGAGGTTGAGTTCCTTATTTTTTCAATGGTTCAGAATCATGAACAATTAAGACCCTCCCTAGCAGAAGAATTTTGCCATTACATTGTTGATCCCAAAGTCAGAATCCAGCCAAGCTCCTTCTATATATTAGTGACATTTAAATATGTAGTCTAACGCTGATATCTATTCAGGGCTTGAAAGCATTCTATCTCTGGCATTATCTTAGAATATTATTTGCTATTCTTGGATTTTCTCACTTTTTTATCTTGTTATATTTTAGTTTCATTATAGATGAACCCTTTCAAACCCTTTCTATAATCAGGTATGGAATTATTAAATTATAAAATTTAATGACACAAATAACATTAAAGCCCCATCCAATTCTCATATTCTATTTTTCCAGGGAATAGTGAAGTTAAACATCTTAGGGATTAAGTTTGACTATAGATAATTTGCTCCAACATGCAAACAAGGACCCAGCCAGAAAGTGTTGGGATTCTGTGCTCAGACACACAAGGATGGTCTAACATCACATACTGCACCTGCCCTCCATCACAGTTGTTTGAAACACTGCTTTTTTCTAAGAAAGTGATTCCCTCAGGGTTGTAATATGCAATAGTCAACAGGCGACTAGGATATAGAGCCAGACTCCTGGAGTTAAAATATTCTCAGCTTGGTTACTTAGAAAGTCTTGACCTTGGTCAAATTACTTAACCTCTTTGAGCCTCAGTTTTCTTTGCATGTGTCAAAAGGGCATGGTATATAGAATATTCCTATTAAGGTATAAAATGAGAATTTATTTAAAGAGCTTTTAAAAATATTAAATGTATGGAGCAAAAAAAAAAGTTAACAAAAGTTTGAATCCATTGGGATAGAAATTTCTGAATTTACACAAACTATTTAGAACAGTGTCTGGCACTGCTCAATAAATGTGAGGTCCTACTGTTAATGGAAGACTATGAAGCACATTGAAAAGATGGAGAATGAGTGGCCCCAGACTAGATCGTACTTCTCTGTAAGAAAAATCAAGAAGCATTTCTCCAACTCTCCTCAACAATTGTTTCTCTCCTAGCACTTGGGTAGGCAAGACTTAGAAACGGCCAGGGCTCAAAAAA
>CAUYQV010111752.1:0-67808 GCA_963574575.1 Galagoides demidoff
GCGCGTGCGCGCGCATGCACCGGACGTGAGGGGGAGATGTTAATTAATTCATTTCCTTATTGACTCATTTGCTTACTCATTGAGTAAGTAAATATGACTGTGTACCCACAATGAGATAGCAGTTTTGCTGGAGGGGAACCCAGGGGAAAATGTTCTCCTGTGCCACAAACTCTGTTTATTGGCAAGATCACTTTTGACAAATGTTTTAACTTTTCTAAATCCAGGCTGCCTCCTTTGTAATATGGCACCTAAGACCTTCCTCTGTCTGAATGTCCTCAACTCTTGTGGTCTTTCCAGCTCTCAGGGCTGCAGTTCTTGGGCCCATGCTGTGAATTGCTATAATTGGAAATATTGTAAACAGTTGACTGGTGATTTGCTTGGCACTTGTAGGTGAATCTGAAAGAGACACAGAATGAAGTACGGGCCATATAGGTGTAATGTGAGCAGAATAGTCCTGCATATTTTCTCTCACAAATGGCAGTCATATCATAGTGATGCCGAAAATAGATGGAAGAATATGAATGAAAATAATACAGGAAGGACAGGTCCAGGGAATTTACAGAGAACCACAAATGTTCTCTAGGATGGTAAAGGAAATTGTTCTTATTTTCAAAGCGTTTCTGACTAGATTCTTCAGAGAAAATTCTGTTGGTTGAAAAATTCAAAAGGTCAAACTCCAAAGACTTCTGAAAGATGGAGCCCTGAACTTAGAGTGAGTTTCTAGTTACCCGAAGAGCTACGTTTTCTGTGATCCTGTCAGTTGGATGCACTTCCTCTTTTCTCTGACCTTCTCCAGCGGCAGTTCTCAAACACACAGGTCACCTGGGGGGTCTTGCTAATGTGCAGGTCCTAACTCAGCGGATCCAAGAGTGGGGATGAGATTCTGCATTTCTCCCGACTTCTCAAGTGATGCCGATACTGTTGATCCAGACACCAGACTTGGAGTAACAAGGGTCTAAAATATTTTGCTTTACTTTTCACAACAGATAATTGAAATAATTTAGGAATAGTATAATTTAGTTCCCTCACCACACTGTAAGCAATAGTCCCCATATCCTTAAGTAAAATACATCTGTGTTATGAAATGCTTGATTAAGAGACTCTTACCCTGTCAGCATCAATAATTTGAATTGCCATAGGTAGGGAATTTTTCCTTTTATACTGAGAAATTGAAGTAAATATGTTATTCAAAACTAGTAGGCATCAGTATGCACTATAAAGTTTTCACATAAGGTGAAATATATATGTTTACTATGTGATCCCCTTAAAATGTATATCCATTCGAAGAGTTGTACTTGAATGTTCAACACAGCTTTATTTATAATAACCAAAATTTGCAAAGAAATGTGTATTATTTGGTGAACTGATATATAAGTGGTGTTATAGCCATACAATATAATAACTACTCTGCAATAAGAAGGAATGAATTCCTAGTAGAAGCAACAGTTGGGACAGTTTTTTTTCTAAAAGCAATTATGTTCACTGAATTACCAGAAATAAGATATATACCGTATTATTCCATTTATACAAAACTTTAGAGAAAGCAAAACTATAGTGATAGATTAGTATGCTAGGTGCCAAGAAGTAGGCCAAAGGAATTTCCTGTAAAGAGGAATTAAGGAATTTTTGGGCTTGATGGAAATGTTTAGTATCATGCCTCTGGTGGTTGTTACCTGATTTTATACATTTTCCAAAATTCATCAAATAGTAGATTTAAATGTGGTGAATTCTATTGCACAAAAAAAATCTCAATAAAGGTAATTTTAAAAATTAGCCACAGTCACCCACCTGGTAACAATATGTAATTCTTCTTGGAGATTGAAATCAGTAGGATGTTGATATAAAGAAATAGAGAAAATTTTCATTGCGAGAGAAGAAATAGGCCCCGGAAGAAAATATGAAAAAATAGTAGGAACATAAGAAATTCCCATAAAAGCCTCCTTGTGTATTTGCAATGGAGCTTAGTCTAAAGGGAGAGATCTTGAAAACAGGAACTCCAGTTCATTTATTTTTAGTATGCAGTTCGGTTGCTATTAGCTGAATGATTTTAGTGTGTCCGGCTGTGCTATTAAAAAGCGGAATTCTGCTGAATAGTCATTTCTGTCCTTTTTATATGCTTTGCAATGAGCACATCCCATTTTCAGGGGAGGATTTGGTAATCTGCTTTGATAGTGAGGGCTTAGATTTTACTAAGTGAAAAGATCTTAGCAAATGCACTGGCTTTTTCGAAAAACTGGGAAGTGTGTTGTGTATATGTAGGAACCGGCTTCATATCCTTGTGTTAGTGGAAGAATTGGGGGAGTAAGGGAAAGAAAGTTACTTATGTTCTCTTTCTGCCATGCAAAAAGAAATAGTTATATCCTTATAAATCAGTCAGAATTTGTACAGTTGATCTAATTTGTTGAAACTGTACAAATCTGGGCCTTTTTTGGAAAGGGAGAATAAATCAAATTATAATTTTCTATTTACTCAGTTATGTCAGGGTTTTTTTTCTTAATTTGTACTAAATAGCTGTTGTTCATAACTTCAGATTTAAATTTGGCCTCTTCAGGTGTAATATTGTAAAATAATGTTTAAATCTGGATGTGTTAGCCTTTTTATCTTTAATTATGGCCTAATTAAAGAGAGAATTTTTCAGTATTTCTAGCAGAAAATCCCATCAACCAGACTACTGATTCCTCAACATTTATTTCTTTAATTGTGAGATGAATAGTTTTTAATGTTACAATGTTCTAAGTAAATGTACTTTTAAATGCATACATTTAATGGGTCTCACTCTCTTATTTCATTTTATAAAGGTATTGTTAAGTGACTGTATTAATTCACACTGTTATAGTTAAAAATACAGTAATTTCAGTTGTTCGTTTAGCACAATTTAAAAATGTGGACTTTGAAATCAGGCAGATCTCAGTTTGAATTCTGGCTACTGCTCTGGGTATTAAACATTTCTAGCATGGGGGAGATAATATCCCTGATTACATCATTATGTGGAAAAGGGCTTAGTGCTATGCTGGGCATTTGGCAAGTGCCTAATAATGTCAGTCTGTAAATGAAGCTGCCCCCACATATCTGGACTATCTAATTAGATTAAGGACTCAACTTAAAAGAGGGATAGGTGGAGTAAAGAGGACTGTGGCCTTTGCATCTGTTGTATGTGTCCTGTGTGTCTCCATTAAGGCTTGGCATGTATGGAAATGGGTTAGGTATGGGAGGCTTAGGCTTAGGGCACCTGTGAGACCAGACTAGAAGACCTACACATTCATGGGTGGCTAGAGCTGGCAGGTCTGTTGTTCTGTGTTTGTTCACATGGGCGTATGCTTGCAGATAATATTTGCAAATGGAGCAATAAGCACAAAGAGGAAGGAAAGAGGATGTGAGATTTCTTGGCTGTGTTCCACAGTCTTGAGTGTTTGTCTGTGTGAGCTGGGGGCTGGCAGAGACATGGATGGATCGAGGCCTGGCCAAGGGCTGAATGGACACAGGCACCAGGAGGACCATCTGGGAAGGATATGTAGGTGAGCTATGCCCAAAGTCACCTGGCTAAGGGGGAAGTCATGTTGAAGTCTAGCTGCTGCTAAGATGTTAGACATTAGGCACCCAGAGGCTGTGTGGACCCAGAGCAGGTGTTCTCTAATTTGCATAAAGGTACAAGTTATTAGGTATTAGTACTGGACAGCAGCATGCTGAGTGTGAGAGGAGATATAGTTGCTGAAAGAGCAGGACATCTGTCACTGTGGAAGCAGGGAGCAAAAGGCCTCTCCACAGAGTCAGTGGGGAATATTTTTAGTGACTAAAAAAGGTAAACGTTTGGCTACAGAGTTGCTGGGGTGGGTAGGAGAGAGAAGACAGCAGACATTAGAAAGCTAGGTTATAATTTAAGGGCCCAGCAGCAAGGACTCAGGTCCAGTGCATGAAATGTCCAAGGTAACCATGGGATACATAGGGGCTGATCAAATGGGTGAGCTGTTCCTGGAGAACCCCTGAGGCTCCCTTTCCTTGGGCCAGGATCAGTCCTAGTGTTTGGGTAGCTGAGCCTGCAGCCATGGGGACAGAGAAGTCAGACATGTGGGGTCTCTGTGTGTTTACCATATGGGAAAAGATAACACCATAGGGATTTCTTTGCTGGTGTTGTACAGTGTTGGCTGAGATACCCATAGTGTTTTTGTATCTCATGAGTAGAATAGTATTTCCAGAATTGTCACTGAACATGTTTTCTTCCTAGCTGGTTGGAAAAGCAAGCTCCCTTTGGTTTGAGAAAGCATTAGGAGAGTCAAAAAAAAAAAAAATCTGGAGATCTAAAGTTTGTAATAAAAGGTTATATGTCCATCAATTCATTTAAGGTCTAAAGTAAGCTTGCTAAACGGATGTACATGTTTCTATAGGGTTTGTTTTTATAAATGATACAGTATGGCTGGGAGGAACAGCATTGGGAAGAACAGGGTTGGGAGTAATAGGCTTTTACCTCAACAGAGTTTGAATCAAAAAGATGATAAACTTTGTCTTCATTTCAACAGTTCTTAGAATTGACCCTGCATAAGGGGCTGATGGGATTGACAAATTGGAGAAATGCTTTGTAATGTTTCATGTGTATCGAAAGCGTGGGCCTGTGCTCGTTTGTGAAACCTCGCATCTGGGGGAGGTCATATTATGCATGACCTGAGAGATTCAGGTTTGAGACTTGGTTCTGCTATTTGTCAGGTCAGGAAAGTTACTCCTTCTCTGAGTTTGTTTCCTCATCAGGAAACTGGAAATTGTGAGTTTACTCTGTCCTTCAAGGGTGGTTGTCAGGATGACATATACCGTACACCAAAAGCATTTGTTACGTGACTTGGCATATGAGCAGAGCACTCAGACATCTTAATGATTCTTATCAGCCATTATTCACTGCATTTGTCATGTGCTAGGCATTTAGGGTCAAAAAATTAATACAGAGCATCTAGTTGTGAGATCTGAAACTATACTCAACAGCTGTTGATTTAGCATCTCCTATGTGCCAGCGGTTGTTAGAAGTATTAGAAATAAGATAGAGAAGACAGACAGGACCTGTTCTCACTGGGATAATTGCTCTCACATTTGTTATAGTATCTGTATTTCAGCAAATCCATTAATTGTTTTTTTCCCTCCTGGCTCTGTTGCACACCCTAGAGTAGTGATTATCAAAATTTAGTGTTCATAGGAATCAAATAAATTTGTGCACACTTATATTCTTGAGCCCCAGAGACTCAGATCAAGTAGAGACTCTGGAATGTGCATGTTAACAAGCCCCAACTGGTGTTGAACCTGCCCTAGAGGCCCCCTGCCCTTCACCAAAGTCTGAATTTACCCTTCCAGGACTCAAGACAGCAAAAGAAGCTATGAAGAAGTTTTAGATTAGAATTCTCTCTTTTGGGTTCCCCTCATGCCTTTTATCTTGAAAGACAGGATGACACCAGGAAAAGAACTCTGAGAAGGAAGTGCTGAGACCCATCATCTATTTCTGTTTCCCTCTAACTGTGTGGCCCGAGAAAACTCAACCTTAGAAAAACCTTCAGTTTCCTCACTCATCAAGAGAACAATACTTGTACATTCATTTAACAAGCTTATTTTGCACCTTGAATGAGTTGATGGACATGTAAACCTTTTTTACAAACTTTAGATCTCCACCCAAATAAAATATACTTTTATTATTAATGAGAAGGAGATGCTGTTACCAAGATTGAGCTTAGTTTGGCATGTGTAGAGTATTTGTATGTAGTATGAGAAGAAACGAACATTTGTTCTCGGCTGTTGGTCCTTCTCTCCCTCACTGACCTTAATGTACTTTAGAAAGTTTTGTGACTTGAACTTTGTAAAGGATTCTTATTTTAGAGGCATCTTCCATCAGTCATGTTTGATGTCAAGAACTTGAAACATGTTTGTATTAGTAAATTGAAGCTATATTGAAGGACCTTATGTCTTTTTTCTTTTCTTTGCTTTCTTTCTTTCTTTCTTTCTTTTTTTTTTTGAGACAGAGTCTTACTGAGTTGCCCTCAGTAGAGTGCCATGGCGTCACAGCTCACAGCAACCTCAAACTCATGGGCTTAAGTGATTCTCTGCCTCAGCCTTCCACGTAGCTGGGACTATAGGTGCCCATCACAATGCCCCACTATTTTTTAGAGACAAGATCTTGCAATGGCTCAGGCTGGGCTCGAATTCATGAGCTCAGATAATCCAACCATCTCAGCCTCACAGAGGATTAGGATTATAGGCATGAGCTACCACACCCTGTCTTTTTAAAAGCAGGTACCCTACATGTAATTTTAACTGATGTTTCTTTGAATGCATTTGCTTGAAGCAAAATGATCCTTCTGTTTATAGAATTATAATTAGAAAATTCGGTTATTTGTGACGGAAGCTTCTTCCTGCAAGCAAGGAGAGGAACCATACATGTTTATCACAGTGATAAACTGTCTGGCCTCAGTCTGCTTTGCAACTTGCATATTGGATCTTTGAACTGCCTGTGAAATTGAAGAGAGTTGCTAAGCTTCTTTGTTTTTCGGTGGTATATGCAATGGCGGTCCAAGAGTGGGTTCAGCTTACTTTCTGAAGGGAAAACACTTCTTTGTTTTCAGTTAAATCACATATTAAGTGAAAAGGAACAAAACAATAACAAAAATTTTGTAACCCACACCTCCATAGTCTGTGAAACAATATGTATGCAGCTCAAAGAGTATATTTTGGGGGATAGATAAGTAAATAGAATGGTAAATACTGAATTTTTTTCTATAGACCTTCATACACCGTCTTATCTTAGATGTAAATATACTATGTATGTTTTTAAAGTTGCTGATATTGGTAAGTGGTATCCTTGTTGGATACTTGCATAAATGATGTTATTCTTAGTGAAGTCTTAAGTGTTTAATTTGACCATTTAAGCAAGATGTTTGGTGATTATTTTGGCCTGTGGTAAATTGCCTTTCAGGACAGTCTAACAACCCAAAAAGGGAGGTGTTGTGATCTCACTTGTAAACATGTGAGGACATTCAGGTCAGAAGAGGTAAACTGATTTACCTAAGGCTCCCTAAGCCTTATGTGGACTTGGGCTGTGAATCATGTCTTCTGATTTCTAACCAGGGTTGACTCTTCTCAGGGATTAGAAGTATAGGTAAATGAAGTTGTTCATTTAACTTGTTTATCTGCTTTCTCCTGATATAGTCTTCATTTCTAACTCATTTACAGCAGTTGCATGTGGGGGTGGTGACTGTCTTAATAGCAGTGAGAAGCAACAGCTGACAGCAGTCTAAAAGCAAACTTAACCAGATAGTCACTACAGTTTAGGGCTTTACCAAATAGCCCAGAGACTCCTGAGCTACAAAAGGTCTCAACTCTAAGAAAGTCCAGCCCAGTTAGGATATATGTTAAAATTCCCCCATGCTATCAAGAAAAGCTTAAATTATGTTTAGTATATTCCACTTATGAAGGCGAGAGAGTGGTTTAAGTTTTCCATTTGGACTTAATTACCATTAAAAGGGAGGCAGTGTTAGATTACTTGGAAATGTACCCAACCAGATTAGCATGTTCTATACTTATCCCCCCTGACTAAGGTTAATAGATATGGACAGGAGTGAGAAGAGTGGTACTTGCAGTTGTTTAGACGAACCAGAAAATAATATACCTGTTTAAAGTCACATGCTTTGAAATAGAAGATGTATATATTAAATTCGTCTTTTGCATTTAATTACATACGAAAGTGGGAACTTTCCATTTTTGTCTTTGAAGCAAAGGGAAAACTAAACAAACATGTTTTAGAGGTTTAAAAATATATGTTCCTTGCAGACTTTTTTTTTTTTTTTTGCATTTGCATTCTAGAGAGGATTGGGTTCAGGTTTTTGTCTGTCTGCAAATGTGCAATAAACAATACTATCAGGTTAATGCAAGAAGTAATTATCCGATCGTACCTGTGCTGTGATGTTGAAAAACCAAAATTGAGAATGTGGGAAATATTTTTCAGTACTCTTTTTCTCAGTTTTTCAAAAGTCGAAAAAGGATGTGTAAAAATTATAATGTATAACATCTAGAAGTCATTTCAAGCACCAAGATATGAAATTCTTTAATTACATTTTAAGGAATTTATTTACTTTCCCTTGAGAGGAAGAAAGATACTTTTTAATGTTTCTGAACAAAGTTTGGGATATGGAATAGACGTATAAAATTCAGTTCTGAAGGAATTGTTTTCTTTCTTACCTACTATGAGAAAATGGTAGGGAAGTCCTCAGCTTTGAAACCATGAAACTGTTTTTTGGCCTAAATTGCATCGTGTCATACTGATTGATAAGAAGAGGGACAGAAAAAAAAATTCTCTTTTTAGTACAGTTAGTATTTTTTAAACTAAAGGCTTATATGTTTTTTTCCCTGTTTTTCCTTTTCCATATGTTTATTCACTAATGCTTACATTTGAGTTGTGAAAATCCATCCGCATAACGATTTTGCCTTTGCTTTGAACTTTCCTCCTTGTTTTTCAGGTGGGCCAGCCATGAGAGGGTACCTTGTGGCCATATTCCTGAGTGCTGTTTTCCTCTATTATGTGCTGCACTGTATATTATGGGGAGCAAATGTCTATTGGTAGGTTTTGTTTTGCTATTTAAAACTAACTCTCAAACTAATGTTTTACACAAACCCACAAATGATATTAGAAGGTCATGTTAAAAAAAAAAAAAAGAAACCTGTAACATTTTCTAGCTTTCCTTTATAAATTGGGTTTTTGCTATCCCAATATCCTACAATACAAAGATTGTATCTCTAATAATTTAAAAACAGATAAGCAAAACCTACTTTTTATTGACTCTGCAGTACAGCAGTGGTGTTGACAATCTTTGGACATAACGTTCTTTATAGAATAGTTCTTATCCTTAGCTTAATGGAGTGCTTCTCAGATTTAGTGGTACTTGACTTTTAGAACTTAAAAGTACATGGACAAGAGATTGTTGATAAAATATATAGACACTACACCTGGTTTCTTTTGTTTAAAAATATCTGATGAATGATGATATGTAGTATATGTATCTTTTGAAATAGTATTGACTTAAAATGTCACCTATAAAATTTAGAAGGAGCAAAGATAGTTTTGCTGCAAAGAGAGCCTCTATAATAAGTTTTTTTTACCCTTCTCCCCATTGCCAGTCCTTTGACTAAGAAAAAAACATTTTGATGACCTTTAAATCCTGAATGGATAGTATCACATGACACTTCCTGTCCTACACAAAGAATCAGTATTTTGCCAGTGTTTCAGCAGTAGATCTTAGATCATGTTTCCAGCTTGTGCTTATTAGATTTTAAAAGGTGATGATTCTGCTTTTAATTTCATTACTTGTTGATTGTAAAGGGAAGTTAGCCAAATGGTCACCGGAAAAATGCCCAGTGCCAGCAGGCTGGATTTGGTTCTCAAGCTTTAGGCCTTGGACCTAAGTATTAGCCTAGAGAATTTTGAAGTCTGATTATACACTAAATGAGGATAATACTGCGGGGATCTGTTCCTCCACTCTGCCACGTTCTCTGTCCCACAGTAGGTGAAGACAAAAACCAAAGAGAAAGCGGAAAGCAGGACACTTAGCAGATTGCTACTTTCCTACAAATCCTATCATGTGTCACAGGGAAAATAATAAAACTGATCATGCAGAGGGTCCACATTCAGCCAGTCTTTTGTCATCTGGCTTTAAGCAGTGACCTAAGCTATCACATTACTCCTGTCATAGCAGGTATCATAGGGAATGACCTCAGAGGAATGTTTATGCAATGAATTTGCTTTCATAAAAATTGTTTGACTACTAATTGTTATTTAAAAAAGCCACCCTGGCTTGGTGCCTGCAGCTCAAATGGCTAAGGCGCCAGCCACATACACCAGAGCTGTTGGGTTTGAATCTAGCCTGGGCCTGCCAAACAACAATGACAACTACAACCAAAAATAGTCGGGCGTTGTGGCAGGCACCTCTAGTTCCAGCTACTTGGGAGGCTGAAGCAAGAGAATCGCTTATGCCCAGGAATTGGAGGTTGCTATGAGCTGTGATGCTACGGCACTCTACCCAGGGTGAGAGCTTGAGGTTCGGTCTCCAAAAAAAAAAAAAAAAAGCCACCCAAAGTTTGTCTTTATAATGTCCTAAAATAGTTTGTTTTCTATGTTTATGACCTTAGATATCAAACAGTATCTTATACTTCACGTTGTTCTCCAAATATAATTGAGGTTTTATGGTCTGACATGCTAGTCTACCATTTTTATGGGTCTTCCTTAGCTATAAAGCAAAGGATCCTTGCCATTAGTGGTATTCACAAAAGAGGTTTTCCCACATGAGGTCTTTACTAGCCTCAAGGTGGAGAAACCTAGCGGCTCTAACTATGAGGTTTTTGTACCCCTCAAATTGAAAATGGTGTCTGTCTCTGAAGGGTTTAGGCTGTTTCTTTCTGTGTGAATTCTGCTAGTTATAGAAGAACAGTGATGAGTTTCCTTTTTATACTAATCTTTACAGAATTGATGATCAGAAGTAAGTTCTTTAGTATTACTTTTTTCCTCTTTTCTGGCTAAGTCTGGAGCCTGTCCCCACCCCTCATTTGTTTGCCCTGCTGTGCTCTGTCATGTTTCACAATACCCTTTTAAATTGTGGAGACAAGTACTCCATTCAGGAAACACACAAGGGCCTAACCTGTGCCAAGAATGGAGGAGAGCTAGATACAGCTCTAAATAGTGTCATTTGTGGAGCCCTTGAGCTCACAAATCAAGAGTCTATGGAACCTGCTCTGGTCAGGTGTGTCTGTGGTGCTTACTACTAGTGTGTGTTCCCAGGGGTGGCATGGAGGACCTCCATGGCCATGTGCACTTGGGATGAATTTGGTTTCTCAGGTTTTCTGGGGCTTCTGAAAGCGAGCCTGGTTGTGGCTTCTGCCCTTCTCTGAGGTCCTTGGAATCACTGCTCTTGAGTTACTTCTGGTTGCTAATCACCACAGCTTTTTCCACTCTCTCTTATCTCATGTCTACACACCCTCAAGTGTGTGCGTGATTTGGAGAAGGTACTGTCAAACTTGGGGGGCTTTGGGGAGGATTTTTATTTGCTGCCTGAGAAGCCTCTCAGTGGTGGCACTAGTGGGTTTCCAGGCATTTGCTTCCCTTTGGGCAGGCTGCCCGGCTCCGTTTCTAACTGACACTATTTTTGTCTCATAGGGTACCACCTGTGGAAATGAAACGGAGAAACAAGATCCAGCCTTGTTTATCAAAGCCAGCTTTTGCCTCTTTGCTGAGGTAAAAATATACAAAAAGAAAAAAAACCCGTGGCATACAAAATGTTCAATATGTGTTTGTAATCATTTGTCATACTTGTTTATACAAATCTTAGCAGTATAAAGTGGACACCCCGTATTTAAGGATGAGCTTGAATATCCTGTCTCTTTTTGTGCTTTTAGTCAGAGCTCTGCATATATTTTAAGAAAAGGCTTTGAAGAACTCAATCAAACCAGTATTCTTTTCACACAGGTGAGGCTAGAGAGGTCTATTTGTGTTTGATCATAAAAGAGTGAACTGGAGTGAACTGTTCAGGGTTTTGTTCTTCCCACTTATTGTTGCCATGTTACTTTTCACCCTTATTATTTTGTGGTTAAACTTGATGATTAGAAATCTTCCCTGACTTTTACTAACTTTTAATGAACTACATAGGATGAATCTATATAGAATAAAAATGCTGATCCTTGGCAGTGCCTGTGTCTCAAAGGAGTAGGGCACTAGCCCCATATACCGGAGGTGGCGGGTTCAAACCCAGCCCTGGCCAAAAACTGCAAAAAAAAAAAAAAAAAATGCGGATCGTTCACTGTGGTGGTCTGGACTTGCAGAGAAGTTACTCTTCCACCCACAAATGTTCTTTTCCTCTGTCACCTCAACTGTGGACAGATTGCTGGCCAAAACACTTCTAACTTATGGAAAATAAATGGCAGACTGTTCTAGGCATCTTTAATGGTATAGAAATAGGCACCCTGGTCAGCATTTTGTCTATTAAGCATTACTTACATTTTCTTTTTTATTTTATCATATTACTGTAGCTTTCCATTACTGGTCCCTAACCCAGTGGAGTCTCTTTAGCATCAATCAGCTCTCTGGAAAACTGTAAATATATAATTTTTTTTTTTTTTATTTAGAGATAAAGTCTCACTTTGTGGCCCTCAGTAGAGTGCTGTGGCATCACAGCTCACAGCAATCTCCAACTATTGGGTTTAGGTGATTCTCTTGTCTCAGCCTCCTGAGTGGTGGGACTACAGGTGCCTGCCACAACGCCCAGCTATTTTTTTGTTGCAGTTTGGGTGGAGCCAGGTTCAAACCCTTGGTATATGAGGCCGGCGCCCTACTCACTGAGCCACAGGCACCACCCAATATATAAACTTTTAAATGTAAGATTATAAGTGTGTTATGCTGATTATAGTCTGTCCATGGGTGTGTGTTCCGTTAGGAGCACTGCAAAGCCAGAAGAGCAGTTGTGAACTTTTTTTGACCATGACTCATAGTGAAAAGCACATTTAACTTTGGGACCTAGTGTAAACAAGTATTTAAAATCCAAAAAAAAGGAAAGAGTTTTTACCTTTATTGCTCCAAGTATTCTGTTCTATTCACTTTTTAACAATATGCTGATCATGACTCACAAGATTGATTTTATAAACCCCAGGTAGATTGTAGGTTGTAGGTTAAAATGCTACTATATAATCAAAGTGCTCTATAAGTTTAGTAAAAAAATATCTTTTCATTTCTGGGAAAACTCAAAAGGGCTAAAATATTTACGTAAGATTGTTCAGCGGGTATATGAGTCTGTAGTCTAAGTGACAGTAGGTTTGCATTTGTCATTTAACAATATTCTCTGAGGGGAGCACCCTAAAATATGCTTGAGGATATTTTCTCAGAAATACAGAAAAACCAGTAGCAATTTGGAGAAGCTTTGCTCTGGAAGCTAGAGCTATTACAAAGAGGACATCCATTTCTTAGAATTAGGCTTGCATGTGGATTTCAGCTTTTGCATTTATGAACCAGTGACCCCAGACAAATTATTCACCATAGCTGATACAACTGCATACATGGGGTACTTTTAAATTTAGAAATGGCTTAGCATCAGTACTTTTATTGCTTTCTTTGTTTCTTCCTATATGTGGCCATCATTTTATCACTTGGTGTTGGTTGGGTTTTAAATTTTGTCTTCATCCCCTGAGCTATAGCATAATTTTTGTTCCAGTGCTTGGAAAGTGTTTCCAGTCCAGTTGTATAAGTCCATCCTATATCCCATGTTATATAACATTCAAGTACTGTTTAAAATTATTTTTAATGTAAAAATAACACATTTTCATATAGTCAGTATAACAATATAAATGATATATTATGGCTATTTTCAGTTGTGATTTTTAAAGTCTACAAATATACTAAGAATTTGACAAAATTATTCTCTATCCTTTCCATCCAGGTTTCATCAGTTCCATCCTTTTTTGTGTGCTTCTGACTTTAAAAAGATTGCTTCCTTGTATGGTAGCGATAAGTATGATTTGCCCTATGGGACAAGAACATCAGGTCAGTAGTATTATTTTTACCCTGCCCTGTTAAATTTGAGTGGTATTTGAGGAGAACAGCATGTTTATATGATTTTTTTAGGCCTGTTAATGTTTCTGCTTCCTAATGATCCTTACGGGATATAGTATTGGGGTGGGATAAAAGGGAACTGACTTTTAAAATACAAACCTCCAACCCTTTTGAGGCAGTGTCGAAGCAAAGGATAAAAAAAGCAGATTTGCTTTAGTTGTTGAGAAACTGCTTTTTAAGTTCGTTCTGACACTGTGTGGTTCATGTGAGTTCTGGTGCCTTACCTCATTCCTATTTATAATTGGCTTTGGACAACCCTGAACGTTAACTTACTTCCTGTCTCCTCATTGTATCTTCTTACCTGTGAGTTTTATTTCATTTCATCCCCAAGTTTTAGCTCCTTAAGCAATCTTTTAATTGAATCAGTGTTTTATTTTTGTTAAATTTTAGAGAAATTAGTCCATCTTCTGAGGATGAAACACTTTCCTTTCTTATAGATAACTGATTGGCCTTATATAGCTTTAAGTTCTAGATTTTTCAGAGACCTTAAAAACCCAAGAGGTGACAGGCCTACAATTGGCTGGAATTTGCTATTAATTTTTCTCTTCTAATGTCAGTTTTAGAATCATCCAATATTGCTAATTTGGGGATAATGTTTTAATGATGGTTTTTAGATTAAGCATCTTATTTTTGTTCTAGGGTTTTAGAAAGTGTCCTTAGAGCATTTGTCATTTTAAATTGCCTATTGAGTAGTGCTGGCTGATTGCTTCTTTGGGATAGAATGAAAGGAATTGAATTTTAAAATACAAATGTCCAACTCTTTGAGGCAGTATAGAAGTATCATTACTTTTTCACAGACTATCATTACTTTTTTAAGAATAAATCACATGTGGCCATGTCAACTGGAAATGGGTTTGTGGGGGGGAGGGAGCAAGGTGGCTCACTATGTACCTAAAAAGCCATGATTATCCTTTATTTATAATATTCCATTTGTTTTCTAGCGGATTATTTTCGACTTGCTCTTTCAAAACTGCAGAGTTGTGATCTCTTTGATGAGTTTGACAAGTGAGTTTATTTCCTTCTTTACATTTGATGTTTAGCTTTAGCTAAGGGGGCTCAAAATATATATCCCAAGAAATATAAAATGTTTTTACAGGAAAATTTCATAATATTTGCATGTAACTAAAACTTTTACTTGTTATTTCTTTGATGCTTGAAGTAAACAAACTCCAAAATTTAGAAGCCACATAACTGGTTAACTCCAAAGTTTGCAGTCTTGAAGATGACCAGTGCTGGTCCCAAGACAGGACATTTTTAACCCACAGTCACCTTTTCTAAGTTGTCTTACTTAAGAATTAATTTGTACACACCCTGTTAATCAACTCACAGCCTTCCTTCCTGGACTGTCCCAACTTTTCTCAGACATCCTCTTAACTACTCCTGAAGATGCTTTTTTATTCCATTTTTAAGGAGGTTGAATATTAGATGTTGGAAGCAGCTCTCTTCCTTTCTAAAATCAGGGTTATGTTTTGAAGGAAGCCAACAACTTTCTAAGATAGATATTTTCTGACTCTCAAGGTAATTTAGTTCTCAGAAAATTTTGTTGGCAAGATAACCCTGGAGAAGTTAAATTGCCAAAGATAGACCTCTTGGCAATTAGGCTTATTTTACAGAGGTAGACTTCACAAAATTTTAAACTACACTTTAGAAGTGGGCCAGTGTGATGATATGGGTGGTCCACAGATGTCAGGCCTCTATTTAAAAGGAAGATTGCAGAATTTTCTCTCTTGCTCCTTGTGGGGTCCAGAAGTTGGGGGAAGCGAACAGAGGTGTGAAAGTGGAAACAGAGTTTGCAGAATTGAGCTGTAGAAGCAGTGTTACATTTTGTATGAGTTTATCTTATTTTTCTCTTTTGGAGGCCTAGATTGTTGAACTGTGGATTTTGTAATATGTGTTGGTTCATTTCAGTTCGTTATAATTTGAGACTATGCTGTCAACCAAACTGATTTTCAGTTTCATGCATATCAACAGCAATCGTATTTGTTTCCAACCTAAAATTCCACATAGCTCTCATTTGTAGAATGTATTTCTGGGCAGACTTCTCATGTACATGCTTTGTGTCAGTGTTATCTGATTTTTTAAGTACTGAGAGTGAGGTTGGGGACATGTATACAATTTGTGACAGCTGGCAAACCCAGAGCTACAACATGGACCCAGATAGTTCTAACTGTAGTGCCTGGATACCTGGGTAAAGAGCGATAATGGCTATTCCTTAAGTATTTGCAGCAAGGATCTGCAAATATTTATAAGGCTTTTTGGCTCTCTGAATGCGAGCTACTGTGAGGATTCTTGAGGTTATGTGACTAGAAGTTTATTCTTGCCTAGTTTTACTGAAGAGCAAGGCTGTGCTTAATTTAGCTGCTTTCATAACCCCTTCTCCACAGGTGTTCATTTGTGTGTGCCTCAGCCAGCCTGTTTCCCCTTCTTGCTGCTTTCATCCTGCTGTCCCCTGCCTTTTGCCTCCTTTGTCATCAAGAGCACCCCTACCATCAACCTATGTCTATTTCTTGGTATTATCTATATCGGGATTGAAGCAAGGTGTGGTTGGTGAGGATGGATTGAAAATCATGCTGACTACACGAGAGTTCCTTGTTCTGAAATTGCCAAGAGTCAGAGGAGTGTGATAGGAGGGAACATACAGCCAGAGACTCTTCAGATACAGAGTGAATGGCAGCTGTTCCTGCAAGAGCCCACAGTCACTGCAGTGGTGTGTGTTTTGTGGCATCGCAGATGTTCTGTCAATATTGCTAAATTGCTTGTTTCACTTGAGCAAACCTGTTCCCTGGAGATTTCAGAAAGAGTATTTTAAAGCTAGATAAGAATATATTTATTATACTATTATCTCCTATTTGCATAGCACTTAACTTTGGGAGGGGTCCATGTGTGAATTTAACCTGTATTTTAAACAAATCATTCTACGTTTGTCTAGTGCCTGTTATACAGCACAAAGAAAAAAACATGCCTAAGGCCAGGTGTGGTGACTCACACCTGTAATTCCAGAGTTTTGGGAGGCTGAGATAGGAGGATACTTGAGGCCAAGAGTTTGAGACCAACTTGGGCAACAGAACGAGATCCCCATCTGTACAAAATATATAAACATTAGCTGGGCTTGGTGGCACAAACCTGTAGTCCCAGTTACTTGGGTGGCTCAGGCAGGAGGATTACTTGAGGTTACTACAAGCTATGGTGGTGCCACAGCACTCTAGCCTAGGCAACATACTCAGACCCTGTCTCCAACAAACAAAAAGAAAGAAAGGAAATCTGTCTTTAGTGGGAGAGCCTCCCTAAACCTGTGGAGTTAAAGCTGGCTCCACATGTCCCAGGAGGGAGGCCTGCTGGAGTAGGCTGGCTTCTTCTCCATCTATTGGTCAGAGAGGGAAGGTGGAGATGGAGGGGGTGAGACCAGCCTCTTGCAAGTTCCTTTGCCCCCTTTTCTGTCTTCGTCACTGATATTTATATAGCTGCTGGTCTTGTTCTTTGCTAATTCTTTTGGAAGATGCCTGGTATATTTTGGAGTGTAACAGCCAAGCACAGATCTTTTCCTTACTTTTTGTTCTCCTTCTATCCTCTTTGAACCTTCCAGAAGTTTTCAGACATTTTATTGCTATTGATATTGCTGTTTTGTAGGAGACACCTGTGAGAAATAGCTTGGCAAAAAGGGATTGGGGAAGGGATTTAATATCTTTTAACATCATTGGTCTCTTGTTAAAGAGCACGAGAGCACATGATGAGAACACCAACATTATTGCACAGCCGTCTCCATACCTGTGGTGTATCACTTCTATAAATAACCTCAAGAGCAGCTCACCCTCAGATATAGACTGACAGACTGTTGCTGATATTGCTGCCGAGATGCTCACTCCTACTAATATTGACTGTGCCTTCTAAGGTGCTTCGGCGCCAGAGACCTACCCCTGAGTAAGGTGGCACAGTGGCCCATGTCCAGATAGTTGAGTGGGCCAGGACCGGAGACCTAGCGTCCCAGCTCCAACAAGGCCCTGGGTTGGGGCTGGAGACATGGCGTCCATGGGCCCTGACGAGTGGCACCCCAGATGGGACCTGACACTGTTTAAATCTGAATCCTTAAGATTCTACTAGATGCTATCTTATATAGCATGCATGAGGCCCTCAGTTGGTATAGATTTCACTGTGAAGGGGAAAAGTCAAAATATCTGATAAAAGTTTTCCTTTACCTCACAGTTGACTCTGCCATTCCTCAAAACATAGCTCCCTCCTCATAGTGCAGTATGACAGCTGGAGTTCCACCAATCACATCTGCATTCCTGATGGCAGTGAGGAGAAACAGCCAAAGGGCACACCCCAACCCTTTAGGACACGCCTCTTCCTGTGAAGACGTGTCCCAGAAGTCACATAGAACACTTCATTACATCCAATGATGTGCTGGACCCAGTTAGTAGCAACTTGTGAGAGCTGCAACTCTTCATATTCACTTCCATATTCAGTGCCATCAAAGTAGAAGTTTGAAGTTAGCCATGGCAAAAGTATTTATACCATGCAAACTGGCAACACTATAAATCAGGCTTTCCCTCCTTCACACTCTCCCCCTTTTTCCCCAGGACTGGTTGTTAGACATTTGCTAACAACCTCTGAGTACATCCCACTGGACAGGACTCAGTGACAAGGGCCCCTAGCTGGAAGGTAGTGTGGAAAATGTAGCCTGTATTACGGGTGACTGTGTGCTCAAAGGAAGGGACAAAGGAAACACGATTATTGAAAGACAACTATGGGCCGGCATGGTGGTTCACCCTATAATCCTAGCATTCTGGGAGGCCAAGGCAGGTGGATCTCCTGAGCTTAGGAGTTCAAGAGGAGCCTGAGCAAAGTGAGACTAGTCTCTACTAAAAATAGGAGAGCTAGCTGGGTGTTGTGGCAGTCACCATAGTCCCAGCTAGTTGGGAGGCTGAGGCAAGAGGATCACTTGAGTCCAAGAGTTTGAGGTTGCTGTGAGCTATGATGCCACAGCATTTACCCAATATGATAGAGCAAAACTCTGTCAAAAAAAAAAAAAACAGAACAGGGCAGCGCCTGTGGCTCAGTGTGTAGGGTGCCAGCCCCAGATACCAAAGGTGGTAGGTTTGAACTCGGCCCTGGCCAAACTGCAACCAAAAAATAGCTGGGCATTGTGGTGAGTGCCTGTAGTCCCTGCTACTCAGGAGGCTGAGGCAAGAGAATCACCTAAGCTCAAGAGAGGTTGCTGTGAGCTGTGACACCACGGCACTCTACTGAGGGTGACAAAGTGAGGCTCTGTCTCTAAATAAAAAAAAAAAGTGCTCACTTTGGCAGCACATATACTAAAATTGGGATGATACAGAGAAGATTAGCATGGCCCCTGTGCAAGGATGACATGCAGATTTGTGAAGCATTCCATATTTTTCGAGCTCCATTATTTAAAAAAATAAATAAACAAAGGAAGAGAGGGAATGCGGGAGGGAGAAGGATAGAGGAGGTAAGGAAGGAAGGAAAGGAGGGAGGGAGAGAAAAGGAAGAGAGACAAGTAGCTGTTTTTATCAGTATTCTCCATCACTTCTCTAGTCCACATCTGTTTTTGTGTGCCTGGTCACTTTTGGGGCTCGGCAGTCAGTGACATAACTCCGCACTATAACATCTGAGCTTGGGGCAACTCTTCTGTATGCTCTGCCATGGATTTCTCATGGACTTGGGGTCCTCTCTTCCTTCTTCAAAGCACAGCCAATGCAAGGTGACCATGCTTCACAAACTTCACAAAAGATTGAGGATATTTTAAGAGATTGCATCACAGATTAGGAAAACTTAACATGTGCCCCTATTCCAAGGTCCTAATTCTTCCTAGTTGTTCACGTAGCTCTTTAGCACCAGCCTGCCCCCTGGTCCTGAGAATTGCTGGTTTTTCCTCAGTGCATCTGTATCCTCCCATAGCCAGAAGTAGCAGAAACCTTAGACCACAAAGCCTTAGCTTGCACTTTCAGTGCACGAACAATCCCGCCATCCCCAACCACCACCACTGCATGCTGAAAGCATGCCAGATGCTATGAAGAGGTCTTTAGCCCCGCAGCTTAGGTGGTTATACAGTAATATAAATGTCTTACCTAACCAGAGCACCTGTGTTCAGGCAGTTGCCTGCTAAATGGATGGGGATTTGTAAAAGCTGCCTGGTTGCTCTCTCAAGCAGAATCCATTATGTCAACATCAGTAGAGCTGGGTTAGATTAACCACTAGCCAGGGTGGGAGCATGTCCTTAAAAAACTTTAAGAAAAAGGACTTAGACATTAGTGGTGTGTTTATTATAAAGAGTGTCCTAACTCATTAATAAATATCAACATCTGCATCTGCATTCTAATCATCCTGTTTTGCATGGCTTCTTTACACTTCAGCTTTCTTTTTCTTGTTTTGAAACAAGGTCTCTCTCTGTTGCCTGGGCTGGAGGGTAGTGGTGCAGTTGCAGTTCACTGCAGCTTTGCATTCCTGCACATGCCCCTGTGCCCAGCTAATTTTTTAATTTTTTTTTTTTTTTTTTAACAGAGACAGGTTCTTGCTCTGTTGCCCAGGCTGGTTTCAAACTCCTGGCCTCCAGTGAGCCTCTCACCTCAGCCTTCCTAAGTGCTGGGATTTTAGGTGTGAGTCACTGTACTCAGCCACTGCAGCATTTTCAACCAGGAGAAACTCTTGAGGGTGAGGGGAAGTTGTGATTCTGTATCAACAGAGTGAACTGTGTATGGTGAAGAAATAGGGGCAGCTTCTACTACCTGTTTTCTAGCATCTTCTGTGGTTAGATGTTGGGTAAAGATATAGAAATGCTGATACCTGTGCCAGAGAAAATAGTCACATCTAACAGAAAATAAAAATACTCATGAACCTCGTGATTCCTTTATTTCACAAAAAGGGCAAATTGAGATCAGAGGGGTCAGGTTGTTAAAGCAAGGTCAGAGAAATGCCATGTGGGCAGCCAGTTTCTCTACCCACAGTCCCTTGCACGATGATTTAGGATCTTCTTGCTTCAAGTAATAGTCTCCTGATAAGAGTGATTTAAACTAAGTGGACATTTGTTATCTCCCATATTGTGTAGATATGTGATTTTGGGTGTGCAGACCTGTGGTTTCAGTTTGCAGGGTGGGCCATTTACGGCTGCATAGACCACTGACTGCACACCCATGGGGAGTGCCAGTTCATACACGCCGTTATCTGAGTGGTGCTCCCTGACTCTGGCCACTGTACAACTTCCACATCTATTTAGAGTGGCTCAGTGATGCTCTGGGGTACTTTTTCTGTAGCTCTCTTCCTCTCTGAGTTACAGCTGCTCTAACTTTTTGTCACCACATGTCAAAGCAGAAAGGAAGAGGTGGGTAAAAAGAAGTGTTCTGTTCGTACCATTGTTTTGCTAGGGGCAATGTCTTCTCCAAAAACATCTAACAGACTTGCCTCAGATCTTATTGGCCAGAGATGGGTCCCATGGCTATCTCTAGACCAAACATTGGCAGAGGAAATAAACTCATTTATAGGCTTACAAAAGCAAGGCCCTGCTCTCAAGGCACATGGGGTCATGGTTGTGAGGAATATGACCAACAGCATCTGCCATAGACTGTTACACTGAAGGTGGAGTGATGTGTTTTCATGTGCATGATGCTGTGGAAGGGAAAAGATGTCAAAAATCACTTAGGAAACGGCTTGGTGCCCATAGCTCAGCGGCTAGGACGCTGGCCACATACACTGGAGCTGGCAGGTTCAAACCCTATATGGGCCTGCCGAACAACAATAACAGCTACAACAAAAAAATAGCCAGGCATTGTGGTAGGAGCCTGTAGTCCCAGCTACTTGGGAGTCTGAGGCAAGACAATCGCTTAAGGCCAAAAGTTTGAGGTTGCTGTGAGCTGTGACACCACTGCACTCTACCCAGGGTGACATAGTGACACTCTGTTTCAAAAAAACAAAAAAAATCACTCAGGAAATAAGCACACACCACAAATTATGAGAAATGGGCAACTCAGGTTTACTTTCTCTATATGGGTTGTGTTGACATTTCCCTCCATACACGGTAATAACTCTTCTGACTTTGCCTGACTATAAGAAACATGCCTGTCACCTGGGGGAAGTGTAATCTCTTACCACTATGGTTTCAGCAGGTTTCCAGATTTTTCACTAACAGATTTGGGCATTATGGAAGTATTTCATTTTCTGGGTGAGCAGTTTAAGGCATGTGCATTTCCCTACCTATTTCCAGGTGGGAGAAGGAGTAACAGATATCTGCTTCTCCAAACACGAAGTAGGAAAATGACCTCCACACACTTAACGTAACAACCAAACTGATTTCTAAAATGCAAAGCCTATGGATAAGGAAGTGTTTGAGACAGGAAAATACAGAGATATAAATGATACTATCCTTTCCTTTAGAAACTCACAACTCACTGCAGCTATTTGTGCATGAAAGTTGTGGTAATTAAACATGATGAAATCATGCAGTCACCCCAAAGACACTGAAAGTCATTATTTCAAACCTAAGAAGGCAGAGGAAGCCAGGAGCCTAGGCCAAGAGGATGAGGCCAAGGAGAGAATGAATCACTCCTTTCATGGTATAGGGTGCCTGCTGGGGAGAGAGGGAAGCAATGTGTTTTGAGGAATGTGGTTCAGGTGGATTATCTGTACCGTTCCATATTTCCCAGAGCCATGCTGGAACTATGAATATGAGTTGTAGATAAGATGTTATTGCCAGAGTAGTCCTAGGGACACCCTCAAAAGAGCTTTTAGAGTTATATGTTATTCTCAGAAAGAGAGTGATCTTTGCAATATCCTTCACAAGGAGGAAAGCTGGAATTACATTAACAAGGTTACTTTTCAAAACCATTGTCAAGCTTTTCCTATAGTAAGGGCCCTTCCCCACTTCCGTCTGTTCCCTGTAAAGCTTACAGAAAAGAAAACAGAAGTGAAATTCTTTTTTGGGGAGGAGGGGTTTATTTGTTATTGGTATATATATACATTTTACTTTCTTTCTTTCTTTTTTTTTTTTTTTTTTTTTGAGACGGTGCCTCAAGCTATCCCCCAGGGTAGAGTGCCATGGCATCACAGCTCATAGCAACCTCCAACTCCTGGGCTCAAGCGAGTCTCCCGCCTCTGCATCCCAAGTAGCTGGGACCACAGGCGCCCGCCATGACGCCCGGCCACTTTTTGGTTGCAGCCATCATTGTTTGTTTGGCGGGCCCGGGCTGGGGATTCGAACTCTCCACCTTAGGTGTACGTGGCTGGCGCCTTAGCTGATTGAGCCACAGGCGCCGAGCCAATTTTACTTTCTTTTAAAAAAATTATTTCCGAACATCATAGGGGCACAAACATTTTGGTTAATTTATTGCTTTTGTGCCGTTTGAGTTGAAATTATAAATGTGCCCATCAACCAGCTAGTGTGCATTGTACCTGCTAGATGTGAGTTTACCCAGCCCCTCCTCCCCATTCCACCTCAAGCTGTCCCCCCTGGGTAGAGTGCTGTGGCATCACAGCTCACAGCAACCTCCAACTCCTGGGCTCAAGCGAATCTCCTGCCTCAGCCTCCCAAGTAGCTGGGACCACAGGTGCCCACCACAATGCCCGGCTATTTTTTGGTTGCAGCCGTCATTGTTGTTTTGGCAGGCCCAGGCTGGATTTGAACCCACCACCTTAGGTGTATGTGGCTGGCGCCTTAGCCACTTGAGCCACAGGCGCTGAACCTTGCCCACTTTTTAATGGAGTTTTTTTTTTTTTTTTTTGTCCCTTGCTGATTTACTTGAGTTCTTTATCGATTCTGGTTATCAGATATATAACATGCAAATATTTTCTCCCATTCTGTAGGTTGTCTATTTGCTCTACTGATGGTTTCCTTGGCTATGTGGAAGCTTTTTAATTTGATCAAGTCCCATTTATTTATTTCTGTTGTTGTTGTGATTGCTTTTGGGGATCTTCTCCATAAGTTCTTTGCCTATCCTGATGTCTATAAGAGTTTTTTCTTCTGCAATTATTATAGTTTCATGTCTTAGGTTTAGGTTGGTTATCCACTATGAGTTAATTTTTGTGACTGGTGAGAGATGTGTATCCTAATTCAGTCTTCTACATGTGGCTATCCATTTTTCTTGGCATCATTTATTGAACAGGGATTTTGTTTCCCTGTGTATATTTTTGTCACCTTTGTCAAAAATCAGATAAAAATGTGAGGATGGTTTTATATCTAGGATATAAAATGTATTCATTGGTATATATGTCTGTTCTTGTGCCAGTACTATGCTGTTTTGATTACTACAGCCTTGTAGTATAGCTTGAAGTCTAGTAAGTGATGGCTTCCAATTTGTCCTTTCTGTGTAAGTCTTCCTTGGCTACATGGAGTCATTTCTGGCTCCATATGAAGTGTAGAATTATTTTTCCTAGATCTACAAAAAATGACATTAGTGTTTTAATGGCGATTGCATTGAATCTGTAGAGTGCTTTGTATAGAAATTTTAACAATGTTGATTCTGTCAATCTATGAGAATGACATATTTTTCTATTTGTTTACATCTCTGCAATTTACTTCCTCAGAGGCTCATTTTTCCTTTCATAGAGGTCTTTTATCTCCTTGGTTAAATATATTTCTAGGAATTTTCTTTTTCTTTTTTTGTTGCTGTTGTGCAGGGTCTTGAGTCTTTGATTTGGTGTGCAGCTTGCCTGTTCTTGGTGTATATGAAAGCCACTGATTTGTGTATATTAATTTTGTAACCTGAGACTTTGCTGAACTTATTTATCAATTCCAAGAGTCTCTTGCTTAAATCTTTGGCATTTTATAGATATAAAATCATATTGTCAGCAAAGAGTAATAGTTTGACTTCTTATTTCCCCATTTATATTCCTTTGATTTCCATCCTTTGTCTGATTGCTCCAGCTAGGACTTCCAGCACTATGTTCAATAGAAGTGGTGATGGTGGACAACCTTGTCTTGTTCCAGTTCTAAGTGGGAATGCTTTCAGTTTTTCACTGTTCAGTATGATCTTGGCTGTGGGTTTGTTGTGTATGGCTTTTATAATTTTGAGGTAAGTCCTATCTAAGCCAATTTTGTTAAGTGTTGTTATTATAAGTATCCTGAATTTTGTTAAATGCTTTTTCTTCATCTATTGAGAGGATCATATAGTCTTTGTTTTTACTTCTATTTTGTGGAGAATTACCTTTATAGACTTGCATGTGTTGAACAATCCTTGCATCTCTGGGATGAAGCCCACTTGGTCATGGTGAATTTTTTTGACATACAGCTGAATTTGGTTTTCTAGGATTTTACTGATAATTTTTATGGCTATTTCATAAGGGATATTGGTTTGTGGTTTTTTTTGTTAAGTCCTTTCTTGGCTTTGGTATCAAGGTGATATTGGCTTCATAAGACATGTTGAGGAGGATTTCTTCCTTTTCAATATTATGTATTATGGAATAATTTCTGCAGGATAGGTACCAGATTTTGTAGGTCTGGTAAAACGCAGATGTAAAATCATCTAGTCTGCAAATTTTTTTGTTGGAAGATTTTTTTTATTGCTGCTTGTATTTCAGTATTTGATATTGTTCTGTTCAGGAAATCTATTTCTTCTTGACTGAGCCTAGGGAGGCTGTGTGTTTCTAGGAATTTGTCCATTTCCTCTAAGTTCCAAGTTTATGTGCATAGAGGCTTTTTTGGGTTTTTTTTTAAGAGATGAAATTTCACTTTGTCACTCTCAGTAGAGTGCCATGGTGTCCCAGCTCACAGCAACCTCCAGCTCTTGGGTTTAGGTGCTTCTCTTGCCTCAGCCTTCTGAGTAGCTGGGACTACAGGCGCCTACCACAATGCCTGGCTATTTTTTGTTGCAGTTTGGCCAGGGCCAGTTTCGAACCTGCCACCCTTGGTATATGGGGCCAGCACCCTACTTACTGAGCCACAGGCGCCATCCATTCTGCATAGAGTTTTTATAGTATTCAGAGATGATATTTTGTATTTCCATGGTGTTGGCTATAATTTTTTTTTTTAAATTTTTGATTGAGCTAATATTAGAGCTTTTGCTCTTCTGCTTCTGGTTAATCTAGCAAGTAGTCTGCCAATTTTGTTTATCTTTTCAAAAAACTAATTTTTCATTCCATTAATCTTTTATATAATTCTTGTGTTATCATTTTCATTTAGTAGGACAGCTTTAGCTGAATCTCACAGATTTTGATAATTTGTGTTCCTTTTATCATTTAGTTCAAAGAATCTTTTATTTTCCTCCTTAACCTAAGTGTCATTCAGCAGTATATTATTTAGTTTCATGACTTTCTGTGGATGAGTGTTTCCACTGGAATTGATTTCTAATTTTAGTCTATTGTGTTTTAGAAGATTCATGGTATAATTTCTATTTTTTTAAAATTTGTTGAGACACGTTTAGTGGCCTAGAATGTGATCGGACTTAGAGAATGTTCCATGAGCTGATGAGAAGAACATATATTTGGTGGTTTTGAGGTAAAATGTTCTATAAATGTCTGTTAGGCCCATTTGTTCTAGAGTTCATTGTTTATTTTCTGTTTGGAGGATCTGTCCTGTTATGTTAGAGGGGTGTTGAAATCCCCAGTAATTAAGGTGCTGCTGTTCATTATTTTGTTTAGATCAAGTAGGATTTGCTTTATGAATCTGTGTGCACCTGTGTTAGGTGTATAAACACAGTTGTTATATCTTCTTGTTAAATTGTTCCTGTTTGTTTTCCTTTACTTTTATTGATTTGAAGTCTGTGTTAGCTTATATAAGACTATTATAGCAGCTTTCTTTTGGTTTCCATTTGTACGAAATTTTATTTTCTATTCCTCAACTCATGGGTTAGATTTATTTTCTGGAGACAGCAGTTTGTTGGCTTGCACTTTTTTATCCATTCAGCCATCCTGTATCTCTTGAGTGGAGAGTTCAAGCCATTCACGTTTATTGAAAGAACTGATAAGTGGGGTAGATTTCTGTTCTTCCTATTGAATAGGACGTTATTGTTTTGTTTTACCTCTTGTGGTGACTGTGGTCTGACTTTTAGCTTTGGCATTTTTTACACAGGTGGGTATCTACTGTGCTAATCTATGTACAGTGCAGGTCTGAGTACTATTGCAGGGCTGGTGTGGACTTGGTGAATTCCTTTAGCATTTGTGTGCCTGAAAAGACTTAATTTCTCCATCAAATGTGAAACTTAGTTTTATAGGACATATTATAGATTGGTGAGGTTTTTTTTGTTTAAGAAAGATGAAGATAGGGGCCCACTCCCTCCTGCCTGTAAGGTTTCCACTGAGAAGTCTTCTGTTACCCTGATGGGTTGCTTATGTCTAACTGCTTGTAGAATTTTCTCTTTCACTTTGACTTTGCCCAGGTTGAATATTGTGTATTTTGGACATGTACCATTTGCTATGAATCTTCCCAGTGTTCAATAACCATCTTGTATCTGGATAACTGGCTCTCTGGCAATACTTGGGAAGTTTTCTACAGTAATTCTCTCAAATAGATTTTTTAAAAAAGGAAAAAGGGAAGGAGAAAGGGAGGGAAGGAAAGAGAAAAGAAAGAAAGAAAGGGAAAATGAAAGTATGGGGACCTGAACCATAATGAGTTTTTGGGTTGGGAGTTCTCTTGAGTGAGGCAGTGTCTATATGATTTCTTTCCAAGTCCTTGAACCTTCTGGGACCATAAATAGGAGAGACTAAGCACAAAGAATGACCCTCTCTTGGTAGCTAATTCTTAAGGATCCTGTAGAAGAGATCTGCCTGCAAATTCCCCTTTTCTTTTGGCTGAAAGGGCCAGTTGGGCCTGTGGGAAGAGGCTAAGACCTTGAACCTGAGTGGGGATTGGTGATGTAGCCTCTGTGGTATGACAGATGGCTAATGCTCTTCCATGATTCTTTTTGAGGTATACAACATCTGGGCTTGATGACTATCTGTAATCCAGTCTATGAGAGAGGAAATGTCTGTGAATGATAAAGTGCAACTTGACAGTTTATTTTGTGTAACATCATAGACCTGGCTATGTCTAGGACTGAACTGAGTTACCTCTTTCAGGTGTCAACATCAGAGGTTTGGCTTGTGGATCAGAAGTCTTTTGTTGAGGATAAGAATCTAGGGGTGGGAGGAGGATATGCTGGTGGCCTGTGCTTATGGCCCTTGCCCCTGCATGTTTGGTGTAGTTGGAGTCAGGCAGTCTGGGGACCCCAGGCCAGGATAGATACTGGAGCCACTGGGGCACCTGGAATCAGGAAAAGTTAGCCTTTCCCTGGATAAGGAAGTAGACATCAGTTTTCATCGGAAGGGGATGGTTAGGCACCATATATAGATATTCTTTGTCCACTCACATGCAGATCATCTCATGGCAGCAGCTGTTACTTCAGTCCTATCTGTTCTTATCCTTGCTTTCCAGTGCCCAGCCTTGCTTAGTATTCCCCGTGGGGAGATGAACCCAGCTTCAGGAGATTTACCTCAGATCTGAATTAAATTGGTGCAGTTAGTTGTGAAGGCCAGATAAGCTGTGAGGGCTGTCGAGCATTTCTGGGCTGGGTCTCGTGAAGATAATGGCAGTACCTTGAGAGGAAAGGTTTTAAATATTCACTGGGGCTCCCATTTTAGCCATGCTGCATGGCCCCTGAGCAAAGGGACTTTGATAAAATTGGCTCCCTGGAATACGGATTGAAGTCAAATTTGTTTAAAGAATCTAGAGATAATGTTATTTTCTTAGTTTAGTACAAATAGATTTAAACAAACACCCATAGAACACACTGTGACATGCAGCATGTCCATTAAGGAGCATCTCTTGAACAATCTGATCCCCATGTCTCCAGCCCCACCAGCCTGTGCAACCGTTCTTGTCTGATATCACAGACATGACTCTTAATATTTGGAGGGCTAAAATCCCCCAGTTAAAATGTGTTAAGATGTATTTTTAAAATGTTGAAGAGTTAAAACTTATAACATAATTAAATAAGCTATACAAATTCTACTAAGAAAAGGTGATAAATTATGTGCATATGAATGTTTACATTGTCTCTCCTTAACCTGATAAGGCCAGTATACGGCTCTTTTAAAGTAGTTCCTATATTCCTGCATTCTCTATGTTTAAATATTCTATAGCATTTATACAGTTTTTCTACTCACCAATTTCCTAAAAGCCTGGAGGTATTGAGTTCTAGGGGTCTGCTGATTTCACAGTTCTTTAAGAAACAGTTTTCTCTTTAGAATTTTGATGTCCTGAGGGCCCTGGAAGGACAGCATAAACAGCCTTCCATTCTGTAGTTTTGTTCCCCAGAGGGGAAGGACCAGGTCTGTTTTGTCACTTCTTTAGGCTTGACTGGGTGGTGACAAGAGCTGGGAGACAAAAAGCCAGAGCCATGTTTGTCAACAGCCAATAGTGTACAATCCATGGTTTTAGGCTGATCCCAGCTGGCAACAGAAGTCTCCTTTTGTGTCCTCCTTTAACCGTCTTTGCCAGGAACATGGAATGAACTTTTAGTTTGTATTGGTTAAGCTCCAAGGACCAGTTCAAGTTTAGGAGGTTGAAGTGCATATGGATAGGGTACAGAATGTTCTTCCTGCCAGATTCCCAACTGTCTGTCTCCACATTTAGGCAACAGAATGCCAGAGGTAGAATCTCAGAGGAATGGTTAATGCTGGCAAAAGATGTATATGGTTGTAGTGTAAAACACTCATGCAGAATCCTCTGTGGAGGGGTGTTTTGTAGTCTAAGGTCTGGATCAAAATACTAGTTTGGAGTATGACTTTGAAATGTTATATAATAGTTTTCTGAACCCGTTTCCTCATTTGTGTAATGGGATACCAGTCTCACTTATCTTACAGTGTGGTCAGGAAAACCAAATGAGAGAATGTGTGTAGGATTGTGAGAGTTAATAGTTGCTGACAATTGTGATACATTCTTCTTATAGGATGTTATTTATTGAATCTTGTAACTCTTAAAACATCTTTAGACCTATAAGTCACAATTGTTTCTTTTTCTATTTGTGCTATAAGTGAAATTTGGCATTGGGTTTCTGAACATATAAATGGTTCTTGAAATCACCCAGCTTTATAAAAGATGGCTCAATTTCTCACTTACCTATCTGTCCTACAGTGTGCCATGTAAGAAATGTGTGGTGGTTGGTAACGGAGGAGTTTTGAAGAATAAGACATTAGGAGAAAAAATCGACTCCTACGATGTAATAATAAGGTAAATGTTTCCTATTTGCTAATCTAGAATTGTTTCAGAATAATATGATTTTCTACTGTACTACAACTAGGGGAGTTGCGTCAAAGTGTTTATGTACTTGATTACATAACCTTCTCTTTCAGTAGTTGGCTAAAGGTAAGCCTAAATTTCACTCACTTAGCAAATATTTATTGAGGCTCCTTCATATGCCAGGTACATTTCTAGCCACGGGGCAATAGCAGTGGGATAAAACACCATTCTTATATGATATGGAGCTTATATTCTAATGAAGGGAGGAAGACAGTAATTTTTAAAATGCCTTATAGACAAAAAATGATATGACAGGATCTGATTGAGCGGCTCCTTTAGAATGGCTGACCACTCTGAAGAGACATTAAAGCTAGGCCTAAGTGACCATACAGTAGCAGCCATATGAAAATTGTGGAAAAGCAGAGAGAATATTTCTTGGAGGTCCTCAGAAGGATATGATCCTGAGTTTGAGCAGCATAAAAAGTAAACCCAAACAAAATGATCCCATGAGGCTGGAGGGTGGCAGGCTGGGGAGAGTGGTATAATTGGAAGCTGAAGAGATGAGCAAAGAGCAGCCTGTATAGGGCTTTTTCATAAGCTAGGATTAGATGCTTGGATTTTAAGCACAAGAGGAAACCTTTGAAGGTTTTTAACCAAGAGAAACATGTGGATAGAATGTCAGGGACAAGAGTGTGGAAAGAGGGTGGCCAGTCAGGTTGCCGTATTCAAGTAGGAGATGATCATGGTTTGGAACACAATTGTTATGGTAGAGAAAGAGATAAGCGGGCAGACTGGAGATATGCTTTACATGCAGACTCATCAGGATTTGTTATGTTAGATGTGGGGAGAAATGTGAATAAAAGAACCAAAGATACCGCTTACTCTGTTTTCAGCATGAGGGACTGGCTGGAGAGTGGTATCATTTATTGATTTGGGAAAGACTGAGGTAGGAGCAGATTAGAGAAAAACAAGATTTCTGTATGAACATGATAGATTTGAGATACATATGAGGTTTACACTGACAGTTGGACAGACAGGTTAAAATCTTCACAGTGAGCAGCCGATAAGCTGTGTTTAATCCACAGGCTGGTTAAGATTTGCCAGGGAGACACTAAAAGAGAGAAGTGGGCCCAGGACTGAGCCTTGGAGCACTCGACACTTAGAAGTTGAGCACAGAAAAAGGAGTGTGTAGAAGGGATGGAGAAGATCCACCAGTGAGGTGGGAAGAAAATCAAGAGAAAGTGATCCCAGAAGTCAAGAGTGCAAAGAAGTTCATGACAGAGGCAGGCATCAGCCATGTCCCAGTGCTGGTGATAGGTCATGCACAGTAACAACCAAGGGGTGCCCATTGGACTGGCAACCTGAGAAAAGCAGGCTTAATGACATGATGTGGCAAGAAGCCATCTGGAGTGGGTTAAAGAGGAGATGACGGATGAGGAAGTGGCAAAACCCATGCAGTGCACTCCTTTGACAATTTTGTTTTGAAAGGGAATAGAGAAATGACTGGTAGCTGGAGATGGTTATGCAATCAAGGGAGAATGTTTACTTTTCTTTTGTACAGATAAGGGATACTAGAGCATACCAGTAAACCAATAGAAATGAATAGAAAAAGAGAGCTGGGTGGTAAAAGAGCTGGGTAGGGGTCCAGGGCTTCAGAGCAGAGTGTGATTAATCTTTTGTAATGGAAAAGGGGTCAGGATTATGGTTACAACTACCAAGAGTTCCCAATGTACTCAGATTTATTAAGAAATCAATATATAATCACCCACACTTTTCATATGAAAGATAAAACACAATTATAGTCCAGGATGAAGGAGGGAAAAGAAGGGTGAAGAGAGGGAGGGGGGAGGACAGGTGGAGGGAGGATAATCAGCAGGACCTCACCTATGGTGCATATGGCAAGGGTACATGTCAAATCTATTAAGAATAGAGTATCAATGTCTTAACACAATAATTAAGTGAGGTGAAGGCTATGTTAACCAGTTTGCTGTAAGCATTCTAAATTGTATATAAAATCAGCACATTGTACCCCATAAATGCATTAATGTACACAGTTATGAAAATTGTTAAGAGGAAAAAAAGAAGAGTTCCTTAGCTGTAGAAATGGGAAACCAAGGACCTTTCTATCTCTATTTCCTCAGAGAAAGGTTTTGGTAAGGTCATTATCTGGGGTAAGACTTTGTGTTAGGAGTAGCTGTGATTAGGCTCTTGAAGAACGGGAAAGCTAGCACACTGGGGCAAGGCACTGGGATGACCTGGCAGTGTTGGGTGTTTTGCTGGGTTATAAGCTGCTTAGGGTTTCTACATAGAAAGATCATCTTGTTTTCTGTTTATTATCTATTTTAAGGAAGCTGTCATAATGTACCCACAAAACAATTTTTAAGCAATCACAGTTTGTCTAAATTTGGTCCTTTAGAACCACAGGAAGACTGTGTGAGAAAACACCACTAGTACAACATTTTGAAAGTCATTTTAAGTGTTACTAAGACCGTCTTATATTACACAGAGTTAGTGGCAAAGGGCAAAAGTGTTCTCCTAGGGAACATTGTTTTGGAAACAAAGCATTTCTTTTTATATTGCATGCTTTCACACTGTGTGCATAAATAGTGCATGTCTAACCTTGGCTTTGAGCATACACAAAACCAATAGTAGATCCTTTGTGGTTCTTTAGTTCACTCCAGCCATAGATATTTATTTGGTTGTGCTTGACTGTAAAACAGCAATTTTATATTATTGCTTTATTACAGAGTAGAACAATTTTGATGAGTCAAACAAACTTAAATGTGATTCTGCTTGCCTGTTAGTCACATGGATACACATCCATGTCCTACATGACTGTGTGACCTTGGGCAAGTAACTCTAGCTCTATGGACCTCAGAGCCCTTATCTGTAAATCCAAGGGGGTTTGTATAGTTGTCTTCCAAGATCTCTATTAAATATGGTATTTTGTGGTTCTAAGTTCCCATTTCTCCAGTTTTCTTGGTAGTGAGATTAAAGTATGATTAACTCCACAATTAATTTTCAAATACAAATGAATGCTTCTGCCTTTGATCAAGTAGCTATTTCCTGAAAAAGAATTATCTCCTTGGCCATTAGGTATAAAAAATCTATGAATTGTCTTGTGGCTTTAGAGCACAGGATAAATGGTTGATGTTTATCTAACTCTGAAACCTCTGAGAATTGTAATGGAAATATTATGTGTTTTATTACCCACAGAATGAATAATGGTCCTGTTTTAGGACATGAAGAGGAAGTTGGAAGAAGGACAACCTTCCGACTTTTTTATCCAGAATCTGTTTTTTCAGATCCCATTCACAATGATCCTAATACGACGGCTATTCTTACTGCTTTTAAAACACAGGATTTAAGGTGGCTGCTGGAATTGTTGGTCGGTGACAAAATAGTAAGTAGGCAAAATTGAACTCTCTTCAGATCACCTTATTTTTTCCCTTAAAAATAAAGACAATAATAATGTTCTGTGTTACTACTTTATTTCAGAACACTAATGGTTTTTGGAAGAAACCAGCCTTAAACCTGATCTATAAACCTTATCAAATCAGAATACTAGATCCTTTCATTATTAGGACAGCAGCTTACCAACTGCTTCATTTTCCAAAAGTGTTTCCCAAAAATCAGGTATGTGTATATGTTGCCAATGTTTTAAACTAAAGCTCTGGCTGAAGTAGGATGGAGGGTCATGGGAACTTTTCAAAACTATATGAGAACCATGGCTCATGGCCACCTCTGAGTCAGTAAAATTAATTATCTGTGGGTATTTACTGTTAAACGTTTTTCAGGTTGCAAGGAAAAGAATCTTACATGGAGGGGGTTTTCCTGCCTTTTCAGGGCCTTCCTGGGGTTTCTTTGTGATGTCCAAGTAGGTGACCTCTCCTAACTTCATCTTCAGTGTCCCGCAGCAAGGAGTCTTACTGGGTGGGCTGAAGGTAGGCTTGTGCTCCCAGGAACAGGACTGGCTTCAGGACAAGTGCATGGCTTTTCAGTAAAAAGAACTGTCCAAAGCATTTAGGTAAAAAAACATCATAAGCAAGCCAGAGGAAAGGTGGGGAAGCACAATAAGGTAGTCCAGAAATATCTCTGCAGACAGAGGGAAACATTCTCAAGTAATGAGGCACTAAATTCTCAAATAATGGTAGTTACATTGATACTGAAAGCTCATGAAACTCCAAATTATTTAATTGAATGAAATCTTACTGACTTTGACTCTAGTAGCCCCATTTGTCTACATTCCCTAGAAAGACAATCCTTTCTAGACCCCATAGAGTGACATAGAGCTATTTTTCATTTGAAGCTTGAGTAACTATTTAATGGAGTAATACCTCAGCTGAAATGGTATTCAGGTATTTTCCCTGCCAAAAATTATATACATTGTGCATCTTTTCTTTACCATGATAAAAAACGTGATTAAGAAATTCTAGAGTGTTACATTCTTAAAATCAAATAGCTTACAAAAGAATAAAAACAAAAAAGGAAATTACATGTCTCTCCTCTCTTTAGTAACCCATGACATCTCCCAATCTTTTCCAACTTTTGTGTCCTTCTAGGCTATTTCCTATGCACTAATGAACATATATGCATACCCTTTTTGTTTGTTCAATATAATTATAATTAGACCATAGGTACTGTTCTGTTTTCTTTTTCCCCTCTTATTTATTCCCATATTTACAGACATTTGGATGTATACAACCGTTTTTCCTCTATAAATAATGTAATAGTATATGAACTTATAAGAGTTTTCTGCACACTTGGTGATTACTGTAGGATAGATTCCTGGAAGTGGAATTTTCAAGTCAAAAAGCATACATATTTGAAGTTTAAACTTGACGTTAGTAATTTTGACAGTAAAAGATAGCTTCTCATTGTGTGCTTTGTGACTTTTTAACTTCTATTTTCCTAAATAAGGTATGATGAGATGTATCCCTTTAAAAAAAAATCTTTTTAATTCCAAAAGCATGGGAAAACTCTGATCATATTTAGAGATAGTAGAAATAGTGGTAACTAGATTATACTAGTCCCACTAGGACATGGTGTCCTAGAAGCCAGGTGAGGATTCTGCTGTATTTCAAGAAAGGTCAGCCATGTCGGATGCTGTACAGAGTTTAAGCCCAAATACTAAACCCTGGTTTGGGGGCATGGAGGTCACATTGGCAATACTGACAAGGAAGAGGAAGAAAGCCTGCCGAAAAGCATTAAAGAGAACATGGGACACGAAGAAGCAAAGACAAATCTGTAATGGAGCTTTGCTAGAACAGGGATCAGAGAAATGGAGTAATTATTGGGAGACGACATAGGATCAAGCAGTTTGTTTCACTCATTTTTTTAGATGATATGTTTGTATGAAGAGAATGACTAAATAGAGGGAAATACAGATGATGAGAAAAGAAAGTAGGTAAAAATGGAAGCAGAATTGTTGAAAAGAGAGATGGGGTGAAATATTGTACGTTAGTGAGGGGCTGGCCATTTATATTCTTTCCAGAGGTGGGGTATATATATGTGTAGTGTTTGGCGCTTGAGCCTCGGAACATGGTGGTTTAATTAAATATTTCTCTCCTGACGAAGTTTTCAGAAATCTCTATTTTATAAAATTAGGCCAAGGAAATGTGCTTTGGAAACAAGTAGCCCCTTTGGATTTTTAAAAACTTTCATTTCCCCCCACCAGAAACCCAAACACCCAACAACAGGAATTATTGCCATCACACTGGCATTTCACATATGTCACGAAGTTCACCTAGCTGGGTTCAAGTACAACTTTTCTGACCTCAAGAGTCCTTTGCACTATTATGGGAACACCACCATGTCTTTGATGAATAAGGTAATGTACTTGGATATAATCTTTGATCTTGAGCATTGGACAACTCATTTTCTCTTCTTACCTTCTCATTTTCCTGAGAGAACAGGTTTTGAGAGGTTGAGGAATTGACCAAGGGCTGAAAATAGGACTCAAATCAAGATCATTTTACCTATAACAGAATTCCCAGTTTGTGGGCATCAACCCCCTGGGAGAACAACATTATTGCCAAGGGTCATCAAACCCACAGAGGCTGAGGCAGGAGGATCCCTTAAAACCAGGAGTTTGAGGTAACTGTGAGCTAGGCTGATGCCATAGCACTCTAGCCTGGGCAGCAGAGACTCTGTCTCAAGAAAAGAGAAAAAACAAACAAACAAAAAACTAAACTAAAAGCAAAACAAAACCCACAAAGGGACCAACACTTACTTTAGATGTTCTATAAGAGTATGTCCACAACTATGATTGTATAAAAAAAAGAAAGAGTATAGACAACTTGCTGTGTTTGAGATATTACAAATTCATCTACAAGCATTGCTATGGTCACAGTAATTTTTTTTGTCCGATTAAGTAGATGAAATAGTCTCTAGAATATTTTAACCCCATAAAAGTATCTTCATGGTCAAAGAGGTTGTATTAGATTATGATTCTCTTGAAAGGGGAGGGATTAATAGTGGTAGATTTGATTCTGAGGATTTTTATTTTAATTGGGAGGGCATTTTCTATTTTTCTTAGCGTAATAGTGTATCACATGTGATGGATTAAATGTTATCATCTGTACAAATTTTTTTTTTTTTGAGATGAGTCTCACTGTATTCCCCTGGGTAGAGTGCCATGGCATCATAGCTCACAGCAACCTCAAACTCTTGGGCTCAAGTGATTCTCTTGCTTCCCTTGTAGCTGAGACTACAGGCACCTGCCACTTCACTTCACAGGGTCTGGCTCTTGCTCAGGCTGGCCTTGAACTCCTGAGCAATCCACCTGCCTTACTCTCCCAGAGTGTTAGGATTACAGGTGTGAGCCACCATGCCTGACCTTAACACTTTTAATCTTAAAATATGAATTATTTGATGTAAAGTATATGCTGTATCTCATGAAATCAGTCCCCTTAAGTCATCCCCAAATACTGTCCCCCACCCCTACTCCCTGCATCCATAATCTGAGATAAGACAAACACTTGAATAGTTCAAGAATTAGGTGCCTGGAACGTTTAGATTAGGGATGAGGAGAAGCGAGCTTAATCTTTTCTGTAGCATTTATGCTATTTCAGAGTAACCTAAAGAACAGAATATTGAAATAACTTCCCAATGAAAATCAGGATATCTATCTACAGAACAGAATACTTTTTTTAAAAACACATCTTATACTGAACCATGCATCATAGTTTATCTCCAGGTGGATTTTAAAAAAATGAGCTCCAGGTGCTGCTTTAATAAAAAAGAGAACGTATTTGGACTTAAAATTTTGGTCTCTAGATTTACACTATGATTCATATGCTAGGGGTTGTGATCTGAAGGCACCTCCTATTTGAGAGTTTAAGTGGAGAAAGTAGGCTTTAGGGAAAGTTCTTATACAATGAAGAGCAAGGAAAAAAGTAGAAAGGTAACAAAGTTAAAAGTGCATGTGTCTTAATTGAGATTCCTGTTTTTCATTTAGAACTTTGTATATACAAAATATTCTCTGGCTGCTGTTCATATTTTGAGAGTGGGACAGATAACCTCCTTTTTCTTTTTTTTTAGAATGCATACCACAATGTGACCGCAGAGCAGCTCTTTTTGAAGGACATTATAGACAAGAACTTTGTCATCAACTTGACTCAAGATTGACCCCACACACTCAGAAGATGATGCTTACAGTATTAGTTTTATTTTTATACTGTAATTTTTAGTTTATTTTTAAATATGTTGGAGGCACATGTCATGTAATTATGTATATTAAGTCTTTTGCTGCCTGGTGATTTATAATCACCAGCTTAATTTCTGTGAATACTATATATTTAACTTATAAAAAACCAAGAAATGTTTAGTTATCAGGGAAATAAGTTTTCATTGCATTGTGTTTTTAAAATAAGCTAGTTCTCTGGGTGTTCTTAAACACCTTTTTTATAGTTCATTCATCTTAGACTTTTGAAGGAATGTGACTTCCTAATGAGTAAGGGAATTTAGTTTACCACAATTTCATGATTTCTCAACTACAAAATGACATTTTAAGAAGTATATTGGCTACTGTAAACCCAGCTGGTGGGAATGGCACGTGCTTGTGCCTTCATGCGGCAAACAGGGACCATTTTGCTATGGAAATCTAAGTTCATACTGGTTAATTAAGCTTTGTTCCCCCTGCAGTAAGCTAAATCATGATCATACTGAGTAATTTAGCAGACTGAAGAGGGTGTTTTTTGTTATTTTTTGTAAGGTAAAAGAAATAGGCTGGCCATAAAATTCTGGATGAGTAAATAACTAAAAAAATTACTGAAGTCTGGTGGTTTTGCATTATTTTAAATTAAAAGTTTATATCCAAAGAAGCTGAGCTGGGGAAGCTCAAGGACAAAATTCTTCTCTTTTTTTAATCTGGCTTAATTTTATTCATTAATTTTAAAGTCTTTCTATTTGAAGTAAATTAAGTGAAGGCAAAGATGACAACCGAGCAAGTAAACCTTTCAAAAGAATCAAACTGTTTTTTGGATTTAAGTGGTATTTTCATGAAAAATCTCCATGTTTACATGATTAAAGCTGATCTTCAAGTGGAAAGCTTTGCTGGCTACCTAGAGCACACCACCTGGGATGAAGCAAGCCAGTCCCACAAATGTGAGCTAGTGTCCCTTCCCAAATTTTAATGAGTACAATCAAAGGCAATTTGTAGGTGTTAGGGAAGAGATGAAGGAAAAAAAGGAAGAGAAGAGTCGAGGTTCTAAGAAGGATGGAGGTAAAAGATGTCAGAAGAGGTTAAGTTGAAGTCATCACAAATAATCACTGGGAAACACTGGCATTCCTGACAACCAACCTACCTCTCTAAGAGAGTGTGTAAAGGGAGAAATACTAGATCAGGCTGAGAAACAGGAATAAAAAAATACTTGGAAGCAGTGTAAGAGGAGAATACTAGTAGGCGACTTAACCCAGATCAGACATTAATTATGGACTGTGTTCTGCTAATGCTAGCGTAGGTTTGCACAGTGCTACAGTTTCACTGGATTCTTCTAATAACTTTGATGCAGAAAAGGCAGGTATCAGGCTAGAATCCACATATGTTCACACCACCCACAGCCACACACTGCACCGTGGCCGCTGATGTTCAGTTTGATGCCTATCCAGCTTCAAAAAGAAGGGTACTGGCCACAGAAAAAGTGAAAAATCAATAGTGGCATTTTTGAATGTTGCCGGAAATACCATAATGTCATAGCAATAAAATTTGTGTGATGTTAAAATTGAGGAATCTGGCATTTTGTGTAGTATGAGAAAAAGCTACAAACCTCAGGTTTGTTTTATTTAAGCCAAATAATCTGAGCAAGACATATATACAATTTATTAAAAACACATGAACACATTAAAATTCACTATTTATACAATCTAAACTCTAGCAACATATACAAATACTGAATGACTACAGTACATGACGAGGTAAGAAAAGTACATTCTGGAAGAGTATCAGTGACGTTGAAGCCGTTTTTATTTCCAATATGTATTTCAATACATGTTTTGTTTCCACTTTTCCCAGTGCCAAACAAATAAAAAGGAAGAGAAACTAGTCACACGTTGGAATAAATGAGAACTGGTGCCACAGTTGACCTAAGAAGTACTTTAATAACCATCTAACTCTCGTATTTAGATTTTGCAGCTTAGGGACCTCAAGTTCAGAACCAAAAGCCAGAGCTAATTAAGAAATAATCATATTTGTAGACAGAGCTGTACTGAGTTCGCTTAAGAGGGTATGAAAAGCTTTCAACGTCCCACACAGTCTTCTGGCTTCTTCTAACTGTCCCATCTGACATGATATTTCTATAGCCCTTTTGTTCTCCAGGTAACATGTAAAGCCAAGTCAAAGAAGTTCAAGCTTTGTTACCTTCCACAGTTTTGTGGCCATATTCTTATTTAGATGAGCTCATATTCTGCTCCCCACTCCCAAGGTGGTAGGGGAAGAGGGGAGAGGCAAGGTTATACATAACATCATTTTAATTTCTGTATAAATTCTCTACTCAAACCATTTTCATCAGCAAATAAACCCATTGTTCAATGCAAAGTGCAAATAATGAAATGTGAACTTAAATAACCAGACTAGGCCCGGCACATACAACAGGCTCTATCTAGATTTACAGCGTCTAATAAAATATAAATCAGAATTCACAATATCTTATCTTTAACTACACTGGTTCCTAAGATCAAGTAACAGCCAAGTCAGTGTAATTTTATGAACCGTATAATGTCCACACTTGCCTCTTCTGATTCTATTTCTGTAACTGCAATAACAGAAAAAAAATTAATCCAATAAACCAGTGACTTTGTTTTAAATGTTTCAAGCAAAGAATAAAAATTCAAGGGAATTTTGTGAAAATGGTTACTTTCACATTTTCGGTTGTTACTTGATTGTCTCCAAAGCTGTATATGTATCAGACATAGAGTTATAGTAAAAAACAAGAACAAATTAAAAAACCTCTATTATGAAAAAAAAAACTTAAAAAAAGTACAAACCAGAAAAACCATTTGAATCAGGCTCAGCTCTTCATCTGGAAAGAAAAACATACAACGTTTACTACTAGATTTTTATAAAACTCATTGGTAGTTTAAGGACAGCACAGTGTAGCAATATGATTTCAGAATATACCTGCCTCTCAACAAACAAACAAACAAAAAACATGACTCCAGAGAAAACAATCTGGTATACACAATTACACAAAAACAGCAAACTTCTTTGAGAAAAAGAAACAGTTATTGAAAACATCTCTCTTAAAGCTTCAAACAGGCATGTGACTTGAAGAAAAGTATATCCTCTGTGTACTAAAAATGAATAAAAAAAAATAAAGCAACTGGTTTACTCTCTTCTCACCTGAAAGGGGATGACTGCATTAGTACATGTGCTTTACACATTCATATATGTTTTAATAAAAGTCTAATTAGTATCTGTGCTTTTTGTTTCAACACCTTAAAACAAAATATGTATTGGCTTTTCAGTGAATGATAGTGTGCCTCAAAGTTTGGAAAAGGAAAAGCAAATGAAAATAAAACCACCAAAATCATACAAGGAGAGGGCAGGAAGACTGCACAAATAAGTGATTCTCTTGTTGAAGCAATGTTTTAGAATACTGATATAATTGTGGAAGTAAGCAACATGAATACTGTTCATAATTGTTCAAATTTAGTGAATTCTGCCAACGTCATAATCTGGTGGTGAAGGCCAACAGAAATGACTAGAACTGGATGGACAAGCACGTTTATTTCTATCATAACGTATATCAAAATGTGAACTTCTCATGTCACTTGACAGTCTAAAAGACTCTTACAAATGCTTTTTACACTATATGCTAATAAATTACAGATGATTTCTATTTGTACGCTATCTAAAACTAGTTCAGGACAGGTCATGAACAAGTGATGACAAGGAAGTTGTCAGAAGTATCAAAAACAAGGCATTGATATTCATTTGCAAGAAAGCTATAATGTCTCTTCCCTGACATAAAGGACTACGCATGTTGCTTACCACTCACAGGGCACACTGACACAGTCCTGAAGAATATATGTCAGGTTTATATTCTGTGTAGCAGTTTACTGTGGGAAACTAAAAATTTATTTGTCTAGAAAGTAATAAAATACCTTGAAACTAAAGAAAAATTTAGACGTGTTTGTGTGTGTGTATAAAACAAAAAAGGACAAATTCTGGTTACTTTCTTTGATTTTTAAGGTAATTTACATTACTTCTGAAGAAACGATTTTGCTTAAACTGTGATAAATACAGGTGAGTCATTTTGACAGCATTCACTTAGAACCCCTGACTTTTCACAACTCTCCTAGGAAAAATCCCACTGCCAAAAAAGTTGGGGTAGGAGAAATCTCCTTTAAAGCTTGTTAAGTTGTAGAGTTGTTCCTGTTTCTACATAGAGGAGTACAGACATTAAAGGATTTGGATTCATGACACTGAAACTTAGCATTTTATAAACACAAGAATGGGGCAAGCCACCAAGGGTCCAGGGCAAAACAAGCAGAGATGAGACCGGGTCATGTACCCTGAAATGTAAAAGCTCTTAAAAAAAAAAAAAAGTGTCAAAAAGTGAACAATCAATCGCTCTGTTCATTATAACTCAGTTTTCTTAGCTATAAATCTTCCTAAGGAAAGATGGATAAGTGTATAAGGCTGTGATCTAAACTTGCTTCATAATTAGTGCTTATAACACTTCTTATTTTAAAAAATCAAAAAGGAATATAGGAATAGAAGAGGAAGCAATCATGATAGTACCCAACTTTCACAAAGACAGTAAAATTTCAAGCCATTAGATATTTCAAGAACAGTACCGTGCGTTATTGCCAGTCAGGCTTAGAGAGCCATCTCTTGAGTTCATTAATGTACCTGCAGCATTGGTAATAAATACTCAGTGATTTTTAATTTCTTTGAAGTGCATTATAGGGAATTTTTTTTTTTGTATTAAAAATAGTGTTTTTTACAGTAGTAACAAATAGGATGTTTGAAATTTAACGGGCAAGTAACTGGGCCACAGTAACTAATACCTTTAAAGCAAGATTAGTAGTTTCCTGTACCTTGGTCACCACATTTCCCCCAACCACTTCAGTGACAGATATGTAATACATTCTATATATTAACTACCACTAATAATTAAAAAAAGGCCATGTGCTTTAAAACGGTGCTTTGTGAAAAGCAGCATCACCTTCCCCATCCCTTCCTGCTCCTAGTGCTTCCTGTGTGCTTTGCGGCACCTGGTACACCAGCTCATCTGGGGCAGGTGGACCTGGCTTCCCACCTTTCGGGGTATCGTACTGGGCCTGGGCTGAGGAGCAGCTGTCAGTCCTGGAGAGGAGTGTGTTGTAAGTTCCCATCAAAGGGGGAGGTTGGTTCCCTGTAGCTTTGAAAGTGGATGTGGAGGGCAGACCAACTGAAGTTGTGGGGTGCCCTGACATGTCCATGACAATTGGGGTTGCATACTCGGGCCCAGAAATGGGGAGTGGTTCAGCGTAGGCATGATAAACTTCTTGCACCGGTGAGTTGTAAGGATCTAGGTCTGCATAGCCTGCGTCTTTTCCTTCTTCTGGTTTAAAGGTAGATCTCTGATGAAGTGTACCAACAATTCCTCCCACAAGGGGCTGTGCATACTCTGTGGACATCACAAAACACAACAGGAAAGTTGTCTTATTAACACAGGGATTATATAATTTAGGGTGCCAGCTATAGATTATACTAACAGCAAATACTTCATTTTGGGACTTTGTTTGCTATCAACTCCAACCTATAAATTTCCTTCTTATAAGAACCAACTCCAAAAATAAATATAAAAGATGTTATCTAGTATCTCATAGTAATAAGTTTATATGCCAGAAAGCCTATTTGTGTAATTTTACATAAAGAATGTTTGTACATGTTCCTTAGATTTATGGTTATTTCACTGGAAAAGAAATATCTAGAAGTCAGAGATTTTCTTTTTCAAATATTAGGAAATGTTTAAAATGAGTACATACTAGCCTAACAGGACAAATACCAGAAGGCTCTCTACTCCTTTCCTGCTCTCCCTCTTCTTGGTACCTCTCCCCAAAGCAAAACAAACAAAACCTCGGTTAACATACAAAATGCCCAGTGTCTTTAAAAATGAATTTTTTTCCAATTTTATGGAAGGAATATACAAGACACAGAAATGACTCTCAAGCTCTGTTCTTTTTTTTTTTTTTTTTCCTTTATTTTTTGAGACATGGTCTCTTGTTGCCCCTGCTAGAGTACCGGTATCCATCATAGCTCATTACAACCTCAAACTTGTGGGCTCAAGTGAGTCCCCTGCCTTAGCCTCCCTAGAAGCTGAGACTATAGCCATGCATCACTGGGCCTGGCTAATTTTTCTATTTTTTGTAGAGATGGGGTCTCACTCTTGCTCAGGCTGGTCTTGAAATCTTGGTCTCATATGATCCTCCCACTTCAGTCTCCCAAAATGCTAGGATTATAGGCGTGAGCCAACACACCTGGCCTTCAATGTCATCTTTATAAAAAGTGGTTCTACCTTTAAAAAATAGGTCATCTCTTATATATGAAAAAGATCAAAGACAACTGTCAACTCCAAAGCAAGCATAAGCAGTTTCTCCCTTTAGCTGGTAACCTAAGGCTGAAACATTTACCTGCAGAGTCAGTTTGCAACACTGTAGTGACTTCTCTTGGACTCAAATGATTAACTTCACTACTGCTGTAGCGAACAGGGGTTTCCTCATGTTCCACTGATTTGGCTGGAAGAAACTGCTTCATTCCTTTCCACCAACCTTCATTGTGATTGCAAGCCAAAGAGACCATTACATAAAAATGTCTCAAATGATAGTATTAAAAGAGAAACTTTGTTGCATTTAAGTCATTTCTATAGCAAACAGCTCTACAAACTATACTTTATATTCAACCTTACTTTCTGCTTTGGCATAAGAATATCCTGAGCAAAGCAGAATATGGTAGAAACCTCTATCAAAAGCATATGCAGAAGCAAATCATTGATATTACATAGTATAGTGCAGTCAGACACAGAGTCTCTTGTTGCAGTGGTTTTTATAATGTTTCTCAAAAAACACATCTCAAGATCTACCTTGGGGCACTCTCATCTGCCCCCACCATTGCCCTTTTCTGCCCTGGTCTGACCAAGAAACTCTCCCTGGCTCCTAAGAGTCACTGGTAGTCGTGAAAACTAGGAAGTGGGAAACCAATAGGGGGCCTCTGGTGTCCTTTGCAGCAATTCAGAAGATGACAACTCAGCATGGCAGGCTTCCCTTGGCAACTAACCATGGCAGAGGACACACATGCCCCGTGTTACTGGGGCCACAGCTCTGTTTCCTGCTCAGTGTTCACACAGGCCACACAGAAAGCTGGTCTCCTCAGGAGAAAGAGACATGGAGGATAAACCACAGAAGTCCAGAAGAGAAAGAACAGAGCTTGTGTTAGGAGAAATTTGCACTTTCTATTTCATAACTTATTAACCAGGAGAGGTTTTGCAGTAAGGGAAGGTAAAAACTGTGAGAACAGAAAGTGATGCCACTTTTCTAACAGTGCTGGGGATTCACGTGGGCCTGAGAACACTCTCCTCTTTCACTACTGCCACCTGCAGGGGAAGAAATCTGCTCTGACAGAAACGACATACAAACACCACATGGGTTACCTGCCCGGTCCCAGTAAGGTAAGTCATAGGTGCCTTCGGTTTTTTTCTTTCTGGAAAAATATAGAAAAACATCAAGCAAAGTTAATTCATGGGTAAGAAATCTCTGAAAGTGCAGAACAAGCACCAAAGTTAATAATTAGTCGAGAGTACACATTTTACTTGCTGATCTACCAAGGGAGCCCTCCATTTCATTTGACTTTCAAAGTTGCCACTGCTGAGGCTTATAAATTCTCAACTCTTGATGAATTCAACTACCTTCTGACATCATAGGTTTACCTTGATACTCACCTAGTGCCTACACAAAAGGGATAAAGGAAACTAAAAAAGCCAAAAATAGATGAAAAAACTGAAAGGAACCAAAAACTGAGCCCTGGTATGTGGCTTCTCATGGGTAAATCACGACAGGTCTATAGGTTTCAAATAACAAATTTTGAAAATTAATTTGCAAAATTCATACAACTAAAAACAAACTTTTGGTTTTCTAGTCAGCACTGTTCTTTTTTCTTTCTTCTCTTCTATAAACCTTTATTCTAGAGAAGTCTAATGTGTTTTACATCCGTAATTGCACAGACCTGATTCTCCCAATCAGCCCTGGGTAATCACCCCAGGATTAAACTATCACTAACAGCAATAAGTGGCAGAGGGAAAGGAACATGAGTCTCCAGACCAGCGAGTCACTGCAGTCTCTGGGTAGATGAGAGCCCTATTTCCAACGAAGAACATTCTCCCCAGAAATGTGACTCATCTGCCCCAGGAGAAATCTCCTTTTCCTCCATTACGAATTATTATTTACCAAAAGAAAAACAAACAAGCAAATAAAAGAACATTTTCTGATTTGAGAGTGTAAATCTAATTTAACTTAAAATTAGTGCTTTGCAAACTAAAAAAAAAAGCAGATATTATTCTACAAATGAGAACAAGGTGTCACAGAATGTGATTTGCTTGAGATCACAAATCTAGCTTTTATAAAGAGCCCACACCATGGACTTAGTTACTACTAGGAAACAGTCTGCTCCAGTATAAGACTATGTTTTTATCACTGTGTTAGAAGCGTCCTCATTTGAAAGCCTGGGTATATTTATATTATTTCATTATTCTGAAGTAAAGTATACTAAAAAAACTGAGGAAGAGAGGGCCTGTGTTGAATCTGGTAATCAAAAACTTGAATGGAAAAGAAGTAATGAAATATGTTGGTTCTTCTAATTATCATAAGATTTAAAAAACTATCTTCTTACTCCTGAGCTCCTGCTTGTAATCCCAGCATTTTCAGAGGCTGAGGCAGGAGGATCCATGAACCCAGAAATAACAAACAGGTGACAGTGAGTTAGGCTCACACCACTGTACTCCAACCTAGGCAACAGAGTGAGACCCTTTCTCTAAAAATAAATTAATTCAATAATCTTTTCTAAATTGAATTTAGATACCCTATATGGCTAGGACAATAAATTTAACTGTATGAATATTAGTCAAGGATTATACTATAAAGGATTTTATATACTTAACCTTAAGTGACAAAACTTCAGGTTACTTAATCATTACACATGCAGTGCTTGCCATGGGCTAGGGATTTAATAAGTGACAGTTGTTTTTTATTATTACTCTCCTCCTAGTTTCCAGTCTGTCAATGTCATCTGCTCCTTTACTCCTTGCAATGAATCCACTCATCAACAATTTCCAGTCTATTCTTAGTATTAATAGTAACCTCATTTCTCCAGCTTAGATCTTGTGTCCTGAAACCAGGCATGTCTTCAATTGCCTTTTGGGAATCTGAATACCCACAGGGTCCCTTCCACATCAACCATACTGACTGCCCTCAGGCCTTGACCCTTGTCCCCTCAACAGCTCTCCTCCCAGTCCTTATCCTTTCACTCTGTGCTTCAACCACAGTGGGTTACACTGTATTTGTTTGTTCATGATACATTCAGAGGCAGCAGTGGATAAGAGCATGAGCCCTGAAACCTGGCCTAAAACTCCCCCCTGCCAGGTCTGAGCCTGGTGACTTGGCCCAAGTTAATTATGCTATGTCTCACTTTCTTCTTTTGGATTTATTACAGTACTTGCTTCCTAGGCTGTTTTGAGGACTAAATTAATTAGCACATGAATTTAAAATAATAATTTAGCATAATGCCTGTAAGCAGCATTTAATTTTCTATAATTTTCTATTGTTGCTGTGGGTCTCTTCATTACACTGAATGCCTCACGCACTGTCCTCTCTGGACTTCCTGAAGCGGCCCCCTCTCCTCTCTCTACTGGCCTCAACACTTAACTCGCGGGGTCTGCTCAGTCAGCCTTCCCGACACCATGAGTCTGGGATCCTCCAATGTCCTCCCTTGGCACACATTCTGTGGTCACTTTCCTGATCTATAAGCTTTGGGGTTCATCACTGGACTCACCAGAAGACAGCTCAATACTTGGCTCAGGGTAGGAGCCAAGTATTCAAATACTTGTCAAAGGGCTGAACTAATGAAATCAGTTGCTTTTTCTCCACCAAACCTGTCCTTCCTGCTCAAGTTATCTCAACTCATGACATCTCTACTGGTCTAACTGCACAAACCAGAAACTTCGCATCACCCTGGGTCCCTCTTTCGTCCTCAGACTAGTCATGCATCCTGTTGATGGCACAGGGAGACACACCCCCATTTCTTCTCCCTTCCCTAGAATCACTGTTATGTGCCTGCCTAGCCTCCGTGGCTTCCTGACTCATCTCATTGCCTCTTTCTACCTCTCTCCTCTTCAACCCACCCTTCAAAACTCCTGCCATCTCCTTCTATAATCATCTAATAATACCACTCATGTGCTTAACACTAGGTGATTCCCCATCTATAGGATAAAACCTAAATTTCTCTCTCCCAGAAAGCCCATCCTGATCCAGGACCAGACCACATCCTGCTGGTCACCTCTCAGGACTGTTCCATTCTATGCCCACATGGTATACTCCATAGCTCTGGCATTTACCCAAGCCATTCTCTCGGGCTGGTCTAATCTTTACTGCAACAGTTTGAATGTTTATGTTTCTCCAAAACTCATACACTGAAATCTTAATACCCAAGGTCATGCTATTAGGAAGTGGGGGCTTTGGAAGTGATTAGGTCCTGAAGGCAAAGCTTTCTGAATGGGATGAGTGCCCTTACATGTGCCCAAGAGGCCTGGAGGGAGCCTGTTTGCCTCTTCCACCAAGTAAGGACGAGGCACCAGGAAACAGAAAGCAGGCCCTCATCAGTCATCAAATCCACCAGTGCTTTGATCTTGGACTTCTCAGCCTCCAGAAAAATGAGAAATCAACTTCTACTGTTTACGGACCACCTGATTTATGGTATTTTCTTCTAACAACCTGAACAGACTAAGATAACCTTCCTCTAATCAGCCAACTCCAACTCCTTTAGGGTGAAACATGCCAAAATTGAGTATTCCCCTTTCCTAAAGAAAAATTTCAGGTTAATTCGCATGATTTTCCTCATCACTTCATAAGTAACTCATCAAACCCTATTACATAGTTCTTTATTTTTGTCAGCCAACCCTGCTAAATACTTTGGAGAAAGGAATGACAATGTCATTCTTTCAGTAAATATTACTGAGTACCTATGTCATAAATTGTTCCTATGTACATATGATGCAGAAATTGGTATAGTAAAGGTACTCAGTAACTGACTATGGAGTTAAACTTCTTCATTTTCTTTTTTTTTGGCAGGGGCTGGGTTTGAACCCACCACCTCTGACATACAGGGCCAACGACCTACTCCTTTGAGCCACAGTGCCGCTCAGCTTCCTCAGTTTTAATGAGAATAAAGGAGAAACAAGAAATTTCTATTTGAATAACCATCTTGACTCTCACTCTCAAATAGGTAAATTGTATGCAATTCATCTTCTATAGTTAGTTCCTATTTCACATTTGGGAGTTCTGAAATACACCCTCCCTAGGACCAGTTAGGCAAACTGGCTATATACCAACCTGTTCCTCCAATGCCAAGCGCACACTGATATGAGAATGAGAGTTGTGAGGACCATGACTAGCACAGGGACAAGGACGGCGGCCAGCGCTACATCTGAATTTATGAAAACAAAACCAAAGAGCCACATTAACACCAAGGCGGATGTCATCAGGGAAAAGATTCAAAGAGTTAATGCCGTCATCATTCAATACTTTTCTATTTCAGAAAATCCCATAAGCATTATTTATACAGACTGGGCACATCCCGGTAAATGCCGAAGCTTTTGGGGATACACAAAAGCACATCGCACTATTCACTCCACCTTTGTATGTGTTTGAAATTTTCATAAGTTTTTAAATCACCAAAAAAAAAGGAAAGACAAATAATAAGTTGGGAAAATACATTTTCTGCATATATAATAAAGGTTAACATAAATAATTGTATAGTAGGACCATACAAATCAAAACCTAGCAGTATAACAGAAAACTCAGTAGAGGCGAACTATTAATACATTAAAAAACACAACTAGCCACTAAACATGGTTGCCTCATTGGTAAACAAAGAAATATGTTAAAATAAGAACAAGATACCACTTTTGCTTATCAAATGGCAAACATTTAGAAGAATGACAATTAATTGTTGAAGAGGATGCCAGAGAAGTTTTATTTTTTTCATGAAAATATAAATTGATACTATATTTCTGACTGGCATTTGGAAGTAATATGTTTAAAAAATATTGTAAGAAAATTCCATCTCTAGAATTTATTCTTGGGAAAATTAAGACATTCAAAGATGTATCTTAAAAGACATTTACTCCTATTTCTGCGTAAGAGTGAAAAATTGGAAATAACCCAAATGCTCCAAAATGAGGGAAGAAATCATGGCATTCTTCTTCTAGCAGAATATAATTCAGCAAGTGAAAATGGTATTACAAGGCAATAACAGAATATTGCAGATAAGGGAGGTAACAGTGTGGTACTAAGCATAGAAGGCTGACAGAAAATGTGGCTATGGACAAATCAGATACAGAAAATGGTCTGGCGGAGGTCATTAGGGTATTAGTTTCTTCCTTCCTTCCTCAAACCCATACTAGCCATGAGGATGATAACAGTGCAACTGCTGATATTTATTTGGGTCCAAGAACCAGACGCTGAGATGAGTCTCACCTGCAGCATCTTTACTCCTTACAATTGTATCCAAATAAAGAGGCTGATGATGTGGGAGAGGAAGAGGATAATTCAACAACATCAGGTTTCTGGGAAGTCAGTGAATAGGGACCAGGGCACAGGCAAAGTGATCAGCCTTGGGCAGCATAGAAGCCCCTATTCACTGCAGTGAACAGAAGATACAGGCAAATCTATAGGCACCAAAAAAGGGGAGATTCCTTTTAATGGCTTCTACTTTCTTTGCAAAATTGGAGAGATAACTGAGAATGAGTGAAGATAGTTGGGTCAAGGGTTTGGAAAATATGGAACACCGAAAAATGCTACCACTGAGGACAGAAGAGCTCACTAGGGACATTCAGAAAGATCACCAGCCAGTGCCAAGGGTCCCACTGAGGGAGGATCTGGAAGCTGTAGGGGGTCACCAATCTGACCACAACATGTTTTTCTCCATGAAATCACTCTCAGCCTGGGTATAAAAATGGAGCAGAGCGTACAACGGAAATCATGACTCATGCTAGAAAGCACTCAGAATTCAGAAAAGTGAAGATGGAGAGAATAATCAGGCTTAGATGGATGTAGTGTGATTTAATCAGAGGGCTTAAAACATTTGTATAGGTTCAAAAAATAATGGCTCTATGCTAGCATCCCAAAGATAAGGAGACAGGAGGTCAGCAATTGAGAAGCCTATTCTATGTTATTCTTTTTAAGCTGACAGGGGTCCAAAAGTTCTAGGACACTTTTAACTTTGAGAGTTTGAGATTCTATAATCAGATTTTTAAGATGAGCAATAGTTTTAGATGCCTATTCTTCTATCCGGGCATGTGGTTTGGAATTCTGCCTAAAGACAAGCCTCTGGTAAGTGTAACCGTCTGGGAGATGCTGTATTTCTTACCTCTGAGAACTCTTGTGTCTCTCTAGCTTTACTCGAAACATGAGAAAGAAATTGGCCTTTGTGGAAATACTTCAGCAGATAGGAAAGAAACTGACATGTGGAAAGTTGGAGAAAGTTATCTGTATCCAGAAAAATTTTCACCTTAAAAGAGAATGATTAAAGTTCTATGTAGACAAGTTACTCTGGATAGATATCTTCCGGGTAAGACATCTTGTCTCTGCGCTTTCCTGAAAATGAGCATGCTTTTTCTATCTGCCAGCACTAACACTTATTCTATTATGACATTGAAATTTTTTTCAACTAATGAAACTACTACAACCTTTTATGTATTTTAACTATGTTTTATATATTTTAATACCTTACTTATCACTGGCAAAGTTTGAATGTAAATTCTAATACATTATATTTATAATCTGAGAAAACTGTAACTGTATCCATTTAAAAACAAATACCTAAGTTCTTTTTTGTGAATACGTTAACTCAAGAGTATTTTGTAAAAAACTATTAGCTTCCACCACAATTTCTGTTTTTGTTTTTTCCTTTTGCCATGAAGTTCCGTCCCTAACAAATTAATATATTATCAGGAGAAAAAACAAGTTTGCTTGCTGCTACAATTTCAGTCATTATATTTCTAAAAATTTCTAGAAATACTGTATTTCTAAGCCTGAGACTTAACGTGTTTGGCTGTAAGAAGAAAAAAATCACCAGAGAAGGCCCACAACACAGTAACTATCTCTAAACATTTAAAAAACAATTCTACAGGGCCCAGAGAACAGAACTTAGATCAATACTGCAGTCTTTTACCTAAGGCAGGAAATCAATTTTATCTTGCTATACTTAAAAAATATATTGGAGGAAAGAAAATTGAGGATTTACGTTGGAAATGCCCATGAAAACTTTAGTTAAAACAAAACAAAGCACTACTGTGTCGTAGACGTTCATTTTTACTCTGCATACCTTTGGTTACGTTTGGAGTTACGGTAGTATTTTTGATATCTGGAGTAGCAGTTGTTTGTTCTGTCTGTGCAGGAAATTCATGTCTACTGCGAGGCTGAAGTGGTTGAGTAAATTTTGGGCCGCGACCTTAAAAAAAGTTTTAAAGACTTTACTTTTATGTCTAAACCAACTTGATAAAGTTATTAATGCTTTTAATATATGTATGGAAAGTTGTGCCACAAGTCCAGGGAATATCAAATTCTCACATTAGAAACAGGCATACCTTTGGCTATTTTTGGAGGGGCTGTTGTGTTTTTGAGGTCATTGCTGTGCCGAGGAAGTGGAGGTTGAGTAAGTTTCGGAGGACGACCTTGAAAAATAGTTAGATTGAATACATTTTCATTTATAAGAGTTAAAAATAGTAATATTAAATATTTTCAACATTTCCAAAAGTATGTAATTCTGCAGAATTCTATACTTTGAAATCTTAGAGGGAACTATATTAGAAGGATAAATATTATATTCTACATTAGATGCACAAATATACCAGGATTGCTCAGCTTTAAAATAATTAAATCATCTGAAAACAACCTTCCTAGGAAGGAGCATAATAGGGAGGAAAATGATGTTGAACTCTAAAGCCATAAAAGTGTCCTCACAATTTGATACATTATTTATTCAATTCATTTAATAAATAGATATGCAGGGCCAATTACATGTCAGGCGCTGTGACAGTCTGGGGAGATACAGCAATAAATAAATAAGTTGAGAGAAATATTTCCACTTTTAATTTTCTTTTATAATCTTCAGCGCTTATGTTACACAAATATCATAAAACATGAGACCTGATTTAAAGTTATTTGGACTAAGAGTGAATCTGGCAAGTGATTTTACTACAGTACCTCAAAAAAGATTCTATTTCTTCTTCCACTTGTAATTTTGGAAACGATTCTGCTTTGTGTCTTTTTAATAGGGTAACTATATTTTTAAAAATTCCTTTAAGAAGATGTTATAATTAAGAGTTTAAATACAAAGACACATCAGCAAATCCCTCTTAAATTAAGAATCCAGTGAAAATAACATGTGTTAAACCCCTTGTCTTTACCTTTAGGAATAAACTGACATCCCAGCAGCTCCATTTTCATGGCAATTTTCTGTTGCCATTGAGTAGGGTTCACTCTAATAAAACGTGCAATAATTGGTGGCAAAAAGTTATTACGCACATCTTGGTGATAATCTCTGTTTCCTTGAAATATCTTTAAAAAACAACAAAAAATTGGTACTTTAAATCCACAGAGGTCAGGGGTAAACTGCTCCATGTTTTGTTTTTCTTCAAGGGCTTAAATGACATCGCAAAGCATGACAATAAGAAGCAATTTCTAAGAAAATAATCATAATTTAGAAAAAGTATTAAGAGGCTGCACATTCTTCGTCAAAATTTATGAAAATATTTAATACGAAAACAATTCTAAAATGATTTGAGAATTTAACAGGAGGGCTAACTTGGAATTTGAGCAAAATGTTTCAAATCCAGTGAGTTTATTATATATTAACTTTATTTTCAAAGTAAAACAGATCAAATGAAGTCCTTGAGGAAATATTTTGTTCTTGTGTGCTTTCCACAACTTTTCTCTTGAGTAGGCTAAAAATGAACATAAACTAAGGAACATACAACAGAGACATACTTCCACCTAGTGGATACACTGTGTAAAGACAGTTCCCATATTATAATCACAGTTTTCATTCCTTGTTGCTATCTGAACTGGAAAAGTGACTTTGTAACACTTTTCTACAGCTAATTTAATGATCATAAAACAGCAACAAATATATAAGTAAAGATATAAGTAAGGATTTTTACCTAAGGGTTTTGAAAAAATGCAATTTTCAGTCACTCTTGCTCTCTCAAAAATAACAACAACCTTATACTGGAATACCTCTGAATTACTTAGAAAGCATTTTCATGTAATAACTCTGATGTTCTTTTTACAAGCCTGTGTGAAAGGCAGGGCACAGGAATCCAGGACTCAGAGAATTTAAGTGGCTTGCACAGCTAGTCAATGATAGGGCAGTAACTTGAATCTGGGTCTTCTGACTTATGTATAGTGCTACAATAAGCTAAAAAGAGCCTTGCTTTTTCCCTAGGCTAAATCAACTAGTTTTTAAACATTAATAAGTGAACACCAAGGGAAATCAAAGTGTTTTTCTTTTTTATTAGCTAAGGTCAGAGTAAAGTAAATGTTTAATTTCTCAATTAAGTTATTTCCAAATATTGTGGTTATTCCTCTTGGCTAATACACATGACATAAAAACCTCTACAGATATTTTAATATCCTTTACTTTTCTGAAAGGTTTGTTTTGAAGTTACAGTATTCTCCATACTAGCAAGCTTCCAAGACTTCCTCAGCTATTACTGTGAAATAAAACAAAGCTAATTATTTGCAGTCTTCTTATATTAGTAGGAAAGGGACAATAATGAAACACCATTTTAGGACATAAAAACTGCCGCTGTCTCAATTTTCATTACAACTGAGTAAAAAAGATTCACTATTGTCAACTTATGACCATTTATTGAGAATCTCTATATTCAGAAAGATTTGCTAGGTGTGATGAGGATAAAACAAAAATGGAAGTGTAAGTCCCGACCTCGAGAACTTAAATTTTGTGGTATTATTATCACACATAAATGTGGCATGATAGGCTGGGGACAGTGGCTCTGTGCCTGTTATTCCAATATTTTGAGAGGTGGAGTTGAGAGGATTGCCTAAGGCCAGGATTTCAAGATCAGCTTGTGCAACAGAGTAAGACTGTCTGTACAAAAAAAAAATATATTTTTTTGAGACAGAGTCTCAAGCTATTGCCCTGGGTAGAATGCTGTGGCAATTCTCTTGCCTCACATTCCCAAGTAGTTGGGACGACAGGCCCCCACCACAATGCCTGGCTATTTTTGTGTTGTTGTTGTTATTGCAGTTGTCATTGTTGTTTTAGCTGGCCCGGCCAGGTTCAAACCTGCCAGCCTCAGTGTATGTGGCCGGCACCCTACCCTTTGAGCTATAAGTGCTGCCCTGTACGAAAAAACTTTACAAAATTAACTGAATGTGATGGTATGTGCCTATAGTCCCAGCTACTTGGCAGACTAAGGCTAGAGGATTGCTTGAGGCCAGGAAGTTACACTGAGCTTTGATCATATCACTGTACTCTAGCTTGGGTAACAGAACAAAACTCCATCTCTTATTTTAAAAGAGGCATTATTATTATAAAGTAATATATTATAAAAACTATATATAAGCATGTGCATGTATGTGAGTATATATTTTTATATATATGTAAGTTCCATTTTCTGAAAATAACCAGATGCCACTGCTATGTGCTCATGCACATGTGCAGGCTTGGAAACGTATGAAAATGAATACAGCAATGATCCTGGAGTTGGGGGCACATAAGGGAGCAGATGGACAGACATGAGTGAGGGAAAAGACTGTTACTACATATAATTTAATGTGAGGGCACTTCTGTCCATAACAGTAATAGGGACTAGACTTAAACTTCAGCCATAAGTATCTTAAAAACTGGATATATTCAGGACAACAGGCAGTAAAGGGCAATAGTCACTGACAGAAGGGAAACAAATGATACGAGCTCTGCTATTGCCCCAGTACTATCCAGATCAAGTTTCCAGCCCATAGTGCAGGAAGAGGGATTCCAAGCAGAGCCTGGTGGTCTCACTGAGTCAAGGAGACAGAACTTGAAGAGAGGCCAGAAGACAGCTAGAATTGGATGAGCAGAATTCAGAAGAGAACTACAGAGGTAGAGGAAAGAGACAGACTGAGATAGAGATATAGAGACTTCTAGGGTTTGTAAGGAGTTTTCTCTAAAATCTTCAGCTGCATAGAAAGAACTGACCTATGATCCGTGAAAGAACCACAGAAGGAGTCAGTTCTCAGGAACGCCTTACACTGCCCACAGATAGAATGGAGAAACCTCATAACAATGAGACACTGGGATCAGTATTTAGAACAGTATTGTCTCCGTAGTGCTAAAAAATTAGAGAGCTAAAGGCCCAGCCTAAAAAAGCCTGAAAGCAAGACTTGACAAGATCCAACTGTCTCCAAGTAGCTTAACAGCATCCAGAGTAAACTCAAAAATATTTAAGGAAGTAATTATAACAAAAAATCCAGTATCAAATAACGTAAAGTTCACAATGTCTGGCATCCAATTAAAAAAAAAATCACCAGGCATATAAAATATGATCCATAATAGCAATCAACATAAAAAGACCCAGATACGATATACACGATAAATCAGTAGAGAAGGATATTAGAAGAGTTATTGTAAGATCCATACATTTCAGCGATTGAGAATAGCATGAGCCTGTGAAGACGAGGCATGGAAAACAGATAATGGATAAGATTAGACATCGCAGAACAAAATATTAGGGAACTTGAAGACAAAATAAATTTTCCAAACTAAAAAGGAGTTTTTGGAAAAAAAAAAACAAAAAACAAACTGAACAGATTGGGTAGTGCCTGTGGCTCAAAGGACTAGAGCGCTGGCCTCATATGCTGGAGGTGGCAGGTTCAAACCTGGCCCCAGCCAAAAACCGCAAAAAAAACCCCCCAAAACCAAAAAAACTGAACAGAGCACCAGTAAACTGTAAGACATCTTTGAGGGTCATCATATTCACAAATATAGACTTGGGGAGGGGAAATATTTGAAGCAAAAATAAACTATAATTTTCTAAAATTGATGTAAATCACAACCTACAGGTTCAAAAAGCTCAAAGAATCCCAAGCAGGAAAAAACATAAAGAAAACTATACAAATCTACATTGTAATCAAACTGCTTAAAGTAAATGATAAAAATGTATATAGTTTAGCTTTTTTGTCTTTTTTACCTCTTGCCTACAGAGTGGAAATCTGAGAAGAAAGGCTCTTCAACACCTGGTGAACTATAATAAAAGCTTTTTAAAGATAAGAGATTTTAAGTTCCATTTGTGACTTTCTTATTAACTTGTCCTAAATAATTCAGTTAAAAATGCAGTGACAAAAGTCAGGGAAGCACAAACCATTAAAATCACTGAAAGGGACCTAGAACCACTAAGAATTTCTAACCATAGTTAAGAGTAAAGCCAATAACTAACACTACCTAGAATAACCATAAGAGGGCAGTGGAAGATGAAATGATAGTTACCTTTTGCATCTCTTCTATACAGAATTTCTGTGACTTTTGGCAAACATGTTTTTAAAAATACTTTGGTAATTCTTTTACCTTTTCCTGTTCCACACCAGGCTCTCTATACACGGTCCATTTCTGTCCATCATCACTGTACAGAATTTTGTAGGCAGATACATAGTAATTGTGTTCCACCATGGTGGATCCAGTGGTTACAATGCCTGGGGAACGAAGAGTTACTTTCATTAGTACACTAATGGAATTAGTCTGAATCCCCAAGTTTGTTCAGTATCAAAGCATAAACACCTGGTATGTGCTGTTCAAACATTTGCTTGTATGGCTCACTTCCAGATCTAAGTGCAAGTTTTCATTATAATACAGGCTTTGTTCCCCTGTACAGACAGGAGAAATGATGGGCACATCTAAGGAAAAAAATTCTATTTTGGCAGCTTGTGTTCTTATCATTGTAGAATACATTTCAACTACTGAGTAAGAAAGACTTCCTGGGGCTGAGCATAGTAGTCTATGACTATAATTCAGCACTTCGGGAGGCCAAGGCAAAAGGATTGATCACCTGAGTCAGGAGTTCAAGACTAGTTCTGGGCAACATATTGAGACCCTGTGTCTACAAAAAATTACTTTCAAAAATTTGCTGGATGTGGTGGAACGTACGGGAGGCTACTCAGAAGGCTAACACAGGAGAATCCTGTGAGCCCCGTTATTTGAGGCTGTAGTGAGCTATGACCATACCCCTGCACTCCAGCCTAGGCAACAGAGCAAAACCCTGCCTCCAAAACAAACAAACAAACAAGCAAAAAAATAAAGCATGAATTCCTGGGAACAAACAGATGACTAATGGTATTTTTTACAATACCAAAGCAAAATAAATCTTTTGAGAAAGTTATCTAAACCAATCTCAACCAATGATTCTGACCATTTACTAAATTTCTCTGCATTTATACTCAGCACATGTGGAAAATTAATTATTATCCTTAAAATGAGTTCCTTTAACATGAATTCCTCTTAATGGCTATGAGAGATGGTTATTTCAGATGTCTGAAAATCAATTTATTAAAACACTACCTTAAAAGTCTTATTGCAATGAAAAAGAAAAAGCTATTAAATACCAACCAACTCTATCATGTTTTATAAAACTATCTCCAATAATGTTAACACTAGTCAAGAAAACATTACTGAAAATAATTAAATTTTCAGTGATCTAATTTTTTTATGGTAAAAATGTCACCAGTTTTCCAAATGAAAGAATATTATTCAAGAAAAATCTCTCTTTTAACCTGTTATCTTCTTTTCCTTATTCAGATCTACTTGTAACCACTGATACTCATCCGTGACAAGGGCAGCCCAAGGAGGCCCGGGTTTCTTCAGTCTAGCTTTCTCAGGTTTCCAACTGTTCTCTTGCCCTGTGTGGTCAGTCCACTCTAGCACAGATGATGCCGTTATCTGAGGATCAGCAATCACACCAGATTCCATTCCCAGGGTTCCGTAACAACCTGAAACAGAGAAAGTACATTTCCAAATGTAAATTTAAAATCTATATAGACCTGCTCACTGCAAACTTTCTATAATACCTCTAAGTAACATAAACTGTGTTAATAATATACTGTAACAGAGAAATCTCAAAATTGGCAAGTGTTTCTTGGGCATGTCTTTGTGCAACGTTAGGAAACCTACAAACACATTCATTCACAAGCAATAACTGCTAGCCTAACGGAAATATACTAGGCTCTTCCTGGGACATTCCTCAGGGAAGTGGGCAACTCATTCCTTTACTTCTTTCAGATTTTTGGTCTCATGTCACAATCTCTATGAGGCCTTCCCTGACTCTACTTAAAACTTCAAACTAGTCCTTCTGCATTTTCTGTCCTCCTTCCTTGCCTTATGTTTCTACATTTTTTTTTTATCATAAACAGTATATTATGGACAATAATGTATTTATTCATCATTTATTGTCATTCACTACCAAAATATAACCTCTAGGAAGTCAAGAGGTTTTTTTTTTTTTTTTTGGAGACAGAGCCTCAAGCTATTGCTCTAGGTAGAGTGCCGTAATGTCACAGCTCACAGTAACTACCAGCTCTTAGGCTCAAGTGATTCTCCTGCCTCTGCCTCCAAAGTAGCTGGGACTACAGGCACCCGCCACAACACCTGGCTGTTTCTTGGTTGTAGCTATCATTGTTGTTTGGTGGGCCTGGGCTGGATTCGAACCCACCAGCTCAGATGTATGTGGCTGGCACCTTAGCCACTTGAGCCCCAAAACTATTTTACTCACTGACATATCACTAGCACCACAATAGTGCATGCCAAATAAAAGGCGGTGCTCGCTAAGTATCTTCTGATTGAATAATTAATTAATTCTTTAGACAAGGTCAAAAGTCATTTTTCTAAGGCAGCTTCCTTGCTTACATGAATGATCATTTCCCTATTAATGTAAAACCCTCAGTTTCTTTTATTCATTGTATTATTAGTATACCTACCTTATCTCACAGTTTTATTATGACAACTACGTAAGAAAGTAAAAAAACCCAGGAATTGACACAGTTCCTAACATATAATATTCAAAAAATACTAGCTGTTATATAAAAAATAAAGTCATAAAGTCCATGAAAGGCTTACCACTTGTCTTAAATGTAAAAAGACTTGTAGATAAGTGGCCCCTGAAAGAAAGAGAGGTTTTTTGGATGATATTCACACACACAACATGACTTTTCATATTAATCTCAGTTAAAGTTTTTATTTTGATTTGGATTTTTCTCCTCACTGTTTAAAGAACTAAGATTTGATGGCTAGAAATTAGACAACTGATATTGTTCCTAGATTAAACATCTCATTTCTAAGTAGGACAACTTCAGAAATCAGCATAAACAATTTTGTCCACAAGTATCTAGTTTTGTACATGATCATACAAGTGAGTCCATGTAACTTTTAACACTTATTTCTGCATCATAATTTTTTTACTGGTTGTTTACTGTTTTACTATTTTATTTCATTAAATAAATTGATTCTCAAAAATAGTCTATGGCAACTACTTTTGGTGAAAGTACACTAATAGGTATAATTCTCAGAGAATTAAGCTCCAGCTTACAGAAGAAAAGCTGGCTATTAATAGAAAGACTGCACTTCTTTAGAGGACATCAACATGTCTAAGAACAACTTTCGGTATTGGAATACAATGTGACATTGGGCAGAAAGCAGAATGGGTGAGTTGATGAGCATGAAGGGGTGAGACAAGTGGATAGTTTACCACGAGGCAGGTCAAACGATTCCAAGGAACTTGGAGAAATAAAATCATCAGTGTACACTCCTTCCATTAGCATAACAATCAAATTAGTATGAGAGGATGCAACCTACGCAGGTTTTTTTAAGTATGAGAGAAAGAATTCACATAGAAAAAAATTCATTCTAAGGTAGACCAGGGGAAAGAAATGGAACTCTGTATAACAATCATTAAAAGACACCAGGGATGAATGATAGTCCATTCCTAGCCTGTTTTGTATGGCCAGCGAGTTAAAAATGATTTTTACATGGTAAAGAGCTATAATTAAAACAAAACAAAGAATTAGCAACAGAGACATGTGGCCCGGAAAGCCTAAGATATTTGCTAGCTCGATCTTTACAGAATGTTTGCTGACTCCTGCTCTATACTGCCCTGAGTATAGATTATCCTCTTGTCTTCTGAATGTAAATTGGCGTAGAAACTCTGAGGAGAAGCTGGCTCAATAAGGCTTACTATTGTCCGCAGGACCGAGCATATCTAAGAGGCAAGATTTACGAAAACAGATTGCTAATGCTGCATTTATATTTAATGTTTTGGCTTCTGCTTTTGATGCCAGATCTACATTTTGTAAAACAGGGCATTATAGACACCATGAATACATATTCTTAAAATATTCTCTTGGAATGAGAGGAAGACTCATAATAATACTTATGACAAAATGTTTTATGTCAACTTATACTTTATATTCAAAGTATTGCAATTATATTCAATGCATCTTAGATCACATGGGCTATAAGAAGCAAAGTAGTTATGTCTTCTGATCTTTAAAACAGTAAGTATTTGGCAACAAACTTCTAGACTCTTACACTCTAGACTTTTTCTATTTTCTACACTTAGGAAAGAAAGAAATACAAGGTAAATCACTCTTCCAAATGACGACCTTTTTGAAGGACAAGCTAAGGTAGCAGAACACTGCCTGTACTCTCAAAGTACTCAGATACCAAGCACTCACAGATGTGTTTATTGCCTCAGTGTTATTTCACGAAGACACTGCCAGTGACATTGCTGAAATCTACGTAGTCTCTAGCCCACCCCTACCCAGCATGTTCATTATAAATAGCATATATACATATATATATAAAGTAGCACGGGTATACTTACACCACAGATGTGATGTTGTTAGCCAAAGAACTTTCATAGTATGGGATACCTTTACTAATAACAACACTGATTTGGCCACCCAAAATGTTTGACACTACTCCTGCATGCACACCAGCCATGCACAAAGGCGAAGACTTAAGGGAGGGAAAAAGAAAAGATTAGTTTTAAATTTTCTCTCAGTAATTCATAAACAAGCTAGTTCTACTTCCCCAAGCAATCAGTTGACCTGGGCAGTTTTCTCATAAACATAGATTATTGGTACTGTAATGCAATAGTTTTTTTAGCAAAAAAAAAAATTGAATAAATAAAACATTATATATTACTAACAAGAATTACTTTCTGAAAAACAGAAAGATAAAGATTATATTAGATATATGTCTAGCTATTCTGGAGTTCTCAAAAAAATAAAGTTATATCACAACTTTAAAATAAGTCTATATCTAACTTACATCTCTATATCCATGAGGAATTGTTCCAGATATCTCAGCAAAAGGGAGCAGACAACCAGCTGGGCAGTACTTACTGAAAATGAAAACAAGTAAAACGTTATATAATGCTGTACTTTCTGGGGGAGGAACAGCCCCTCCCCCCCAATATCACATATACACTTTTTGGTTCAATGTAAATATCATTATCTCATCACTATGAAAGAACTACCACTTCTAAAAAGCCCTTTCAGATCTCCTCCTATCCATACATTTACATAGTATAATATGTCTTTACCTGCATATTTATGAAATTTCTCTCCCATTCTACATATTGTTTTTAGCTATCCCAGGCTGGGTTTGAACCCAACAGCCTTGATGCATGTGGCCCACTGAGCTATGGGGCACCGCCTACATATTGTTTTGATTGTTTTACTTAATAATAACTGGTAGAATGTGAAACACTAGTAGAAAAAACATTTCTACTATAAGACCAATTCATCATATTTAATAGCTACATTATAACCTATTTTGTGAATAAACCATAATATATTTTGCCAGCCATCTATTGACCAAATTTAAATTGCATTTTCATTCATTTATCCAATCCACTTAACACATTTCTATTATGTTGTCTATTCAGTGTTGGGCTATGCTAGGTACTGGGCTTACAAACGTCAACCAAATATGGCTCCTGTCCTCACTGAGTTTACATTCCAAGGGTGGAAGAAGACATTAAACCAATACTTACATAAAGAATTAGATTTTGAGCTATGTTAACCAGTTTGATGAAAACATTCCAAATTATGTATAAAACCAGCACATTGTACCCCATGATTTCATTAATGTACACAGCTATGATTTAATTTAAAAAAAAATGGAAAAACTGAGGCAAGAGGATAGCGTGAGCCCAAGAGTCAGAGGTTGCTATGAGCTATGACACCAAGGCACTCTACTCAGGGTGACAGCTTGAGACTCTGTCTCAAATTTTAAAAAAAATGTGGTTTTTTTTTTTTAATTAAAAAAAAAGAATTAGATTTTGATCTGCTATGGAGAAAAGGCACCCTGAAATAACTGGAAGAAACCTAATTTAATAAAAGTAATATCATTACTCAGTAAACTTAGTAAATTACCAAACAATATCCTAAGTCCTTCAGGTAATCTGCACAAACCCTTCATGGAAGGTACTATTACTGTCCTCCTTCTAAAGATAAGGAATTGAGAAACTGTACCCCCAGGCCACATAGCTGACAGGTGGCAGATGGGTCCCAGAGTCTGTGCTCTCACTCAGGGCTCTGTACTGCCTCGGTCAGGGAGCAACCTCTGAGGAAGTAAAGCCTCAGCTGAGAGCTCACAGATGGGAAAGTGGTGGGAAATGCACACCAAGCAGAGGGGATGAGCATGCCCAGGAGGCAGGCGGCCTGGGAAGTGTGTGGGAGTGAGGAGGGTAGTGCAAGCCAAAGACATGAGAAAGATAAGCTCAGCTGTACAGAAAGCCAGGGGCTAGCTCATGCCGAGGCCTTGTGGGCTATGTGGTGAGAAGTCTAGAATATATTCCTAACCAAAACAGGGAGACAGTAAAGGTTTCTGAGAGCTTATACATATAATCTAATTACTAGTTTTTAAAAGGAAGAGATTGTAAGGAATCGTGAATGGAAGCTGGGACGCCGTCAGGAACATAGTGTGGCAGCCCTGGAGAGGGGTGACAGGAGCCTGGATTTGGATGGTGATGGTGGAGCTGGAGGGTGGAGTGAGGGTAGAGCTGTTTACCATACCCCAGTGCCAAGGTTACCCCAGCTGACCAGAATCCCCCTCAAATGCTGAAGAGGGTACTCTTCATACACAAAGAGAACCATCTTAGAGACAAAATTTAAGGTTCTTAGGGAGGAAGTGTAAATGAATTGGGAGTTTAGTGGGATGGGTCTTAAAAGATGAGACTTATTTTGCTAAGCAGAGAGGAATAAAGCAATTCTGGGTAAAAGTTCTGAGATCTCAGACTAAATAATAGAGAGCAGTTTCAGCATGGAGAAAATAAGATGAGAATGGAAAACAGCCCAGGCACTATTTTTGAAGGACCCTGAAGACTAGGCTAAGTAATATGGACAACTTTTTAAGCACAGTGAGGAGTTTCTCAAGATTTTTAAGCAGGGAAATGATCAGATATGTATTTTAGAAAAGAACTTGACAGCAGTGTGAATGACAGAACAAAGTAGAAAATGTCAGAACGGGAAATCAATTAGAAGCTAATCCTAATCTAGACAAGAGACAAAGGCACAACCCAGAGAAACAGGAGCAGAAATGCTACTTTGGTAAAAAAAAAAACTGAAGAATTCTATAAAAGCCAAACTGTCCTCTTTTTTGAGAAAGGATATATAGCCTTTCTATTTTTCTTAGAAGTTTTACCAGATTTTGAAGAGCAATGTAGTTCTACTTTTAAAACATTAAAATTATACTTTCATCTTGGAGAATATGTAAATGCTACAATGAAAGCAAATTTTTCTTTTTATTGTTAGAGACAGAGTCTCCCTTTGTTGCCCTCAGTAGAGTGCCGTGGTGTTATAGCTCACAGCAACCTCTAGCCCTTGGGCTTAGGTGATTCTCTTGCCTCAGCCTCCTGAGTAGCTGGGACTACCAGGCACCCATCACAACACCCAGCTATTTTTTTGTTGCAGTCTGGCCGGGGCCGGGTTTGAACCCGCCACCCTCAGTAAATGGGGCCTGTGCCCTACTCACTGAGTCACAGGCACAGCCCGATGAAAGCAAAATTTAAAAGTGGCACTAAATGGCTTTACATAAGCATTAATTTACTGTGGTCTTAAAACAATGATTATGTATCTCATCATATGCATTAATTTTACACGTTTACAAAATGGGGGTGCAGAGTGGAAGAAGAGTGACATTTAAGGGAAAAAAAAGGCACACACATGTTCATACCTGAACTCAGGTTCCACAAAATTGGATGCAGTGTCCAAACAAGTAATCAGATCTAAAAAGAACAAAAATGAAAAACTGATGTAGTTAATACACAGACTTACTCTTTCAGAATTTCAAATTGTATTGTTCTCTTTTTTTAATTTAATTTATTTTTGTTATTTATTTATTTATTTTTTTTAGAGAGTATTGTTCTGACAATGGGAGCACAGTGGCACAATTCCAGATCACACTGGGCTTAAGTGATCCTTCCACATCAGCCTTCTGAGTAGCTGGGACTATAGGTGTGGCCACTATATCCAGCTAATTTTTTTCTTCTTTGGTGTAGAGACAGTTCTTGCTATTTGTCCAGGAAGATCTCAAACTCCTGGTCTCAAGGATCCTCCAGCACTCCTCCCAAAGTGCTGGAATTACAGATGTGAGCCACTTTAGCTGACCCCAAATTGTATTGTTCTAATTTTCCACATCTCAACAGTTTATCAAGGCGATAAACTCTACAAATTCTTATTAATCACAATTTCTTTTGGATTTTAAGTTTCTTGATTTCTAGAGCTATGTCTCCTCAACACTGTTTACTAACACATCACCTCATGAAGTCACACAGCATAAACAGAATATACAAAGATAAGTAAAAATTATAGCCTTAGAGTTGCTTGTGTAAAATGCAGCTACCAAAACACAAAGAAAAAAAATACTTCTTGGTTACTATATAACTAAAAATCATTCTTTGTCATTCGTATACAAGGAAAACAATGACCAAAAACAGTGAGTTAATTTTGAATCTGGTCCACAGACCAGATTAGCAGTATCAGCATCTTCTGAGATCTTAGCAGAAATTCAAATTCTTGTACCCTGTCCAGATTTATAGAGGTGGGGCCCCCAAAATCTGTTTTAACAAGTCTTCCAGGTAATTTCTTAAGCACACTGAATTTGGGAAAGCACTGCTCTGAAGAAAACAAACTTTTACATGTTAACATTTTCTACCTAGAAATCGATACATCTGAATAAGAGTGAACCTGCTTTTTAACTAAGACCTAGTTGACAGGCTATGTAAAAGGTGGCTTTTGGTCAAAAAAACTTCATGATGCTCCTGAGATGAGCTAAGCCCTCAACTAAGCCCACAGGGTCTTTCAGTGCCTGGCCCTGTCTACCACTCCAGGCTCATGGGTACCTACGTGGCTTCTCACTGCTCTAGCCTTCTTGTGGTCTCTCCCGGCACAGGCTACTCTCTTGGCCTGGAAGGCCTAATCCTACCTGTCACTCCTCATAGAAGCTGTCTATCACCTTCGCAAGTCAAACCCCTTTAGCACACAGTAGGTGCTTAAGTTTTGTGTGTTGTAATAAACAGGTGACTATTACTTGTTTTCACAGTACTATGTGTCATGTAAGACAGACTAGATGAAGTAATCCTACAGCTACAAACAACATCAATCTATAATGCCTAGTCCTGAACAGAGGAAGGCGGCTTGTTCTCACCTTTGTATTGCCAGCAGCAATCACAGTGTGTGGTATGCAGGAGGCTTTCAATGAACACTTAATTAATGGATGAATACAAGTTTCTGATTGTTAGTGTGTCTGGCTAAGTCCAATTATTTACTAACCTTTAGAGAGGAAAACCTGGAAAACAACTGAAGACAATCACAAAAATAAGTGATTAAACATATAAATTCTTGGCTAAAGAATGTGTGTTAAGGGTGGCCAGTACACTAATGGTGATAGCAGACAGCATACTTCTGAGATCACTGATGGTATGGGGACATTTATTAATTGCTATCACAACAAGCACAGGATAATCACTCTATTTTATAATTATGAATAAGTTTTATGTTTATTATCCAAATGAAATATATCTTGAAAGAAAGCATAATAATTGTGTTATACTAACAGGAAAGTGGTATTTGGGGAACAACTGTAGAGATTAGTATCTATACACCATAGGCATTTAAATGATGATTGAGTTTTAAGAGTTTTAGAGGATACATATCTGAATAGAGATTCACTACCACCTAGCTGACCAACTGGGAAAAGGGGATAAACTGAATTACTATACTCTGGTTATTTCTGTCAATCTCTGCACAGCATCAATGAGAATACATTTTCCACTTTCCTGTTCCACCAAAAGAATTTCCAACTTCTAAGATTATATGTTGAACTTCTAAAATTAATAGCCTGGGATGGAAAGGTGGTGTGTGGTCCACTATGGCATTCAAACCCCAAGAAGACTGCCAGCTGGCCCCATTACCTGTAGGCCACAGCCAGAAAACTGGTCAACTATGGATATATTATATCAGAACAGGGCCTTAGTTCTAAGTCCACACAGTGCTGAAACTTTACTTTATGCCATGCAAATGTACAACTCAGTGACCTTGCTCTCAAATTCTACTGGGGCTCAAAAGAGCTCTTTAGGAAGAAATTAAGAATTCAGAATGGACAGCTACAAGGACAGCCAAGAAGACTCAAGACAAAGAGAGAAATCCATGAATACACACTTTGAGGATTTAAGGTTTATGACCATAAAGGCAGAGGGAAAAAAAAAAAAAAGAACAGAAAAGAAAAAACCCACCAAATTAAGTAGGGAATTAATCAGCTTTAATATGTGTCTCTCTTGAGAATTTTACCCCAATAAACAGCCTTCCAGAAAACTGCCATTTCTACTATACTCCAAACTTATATATTAGAACTCAGCCTGGGCAAGATGAAAACAGCTTAAAAGAAGCCATTTCTCTAAGAGACTTCTCATACCAATGTATAACAAGTTATAATCAATGAAATAGAATTGAGAGTCAATGAAATAGAACTAAGATTCTAGGAATAAACAATTGATTTTCAACAAACATGCCAGGACAATTCAATGGAGGGGAAAAACAGTTTTAACAAATGATGCTGAGACAAGTGGATATCTTCAGGCAAATGAATGAAATTGAACCCTTACCTTACACTACATAGAAAATTAACTCAAACTGTATCTAAACTTAAGAGCTAAAACTATAAAACTTTTAGAAGATGTTACTCGGGAAATCATTACTACTACCTGTAGTAGTTTCTTTCTTTCTTTCTTT
>CAUYQV010111753.1:0-12538 GCA_963574575.1 Galagoides demidoff
TTATTTTCACAAGCTTTGTCATACCAGAATATTCGCTATATCATTGTTTACTTAATAAAGTGCCTCAAATCAGTTTCTCTCTTTTTTTTCTTTTTATTTAAGGAAATGTATTTGAAAGGGAAATGTTATACCATTACTGTACATGGAAAAATAGTTTTAATCGCAGGAAGAGAATATAGCAGTAAAAATTAACACAAGGAAAACAAAGCCATATAATTAACACCTAGGCAGATGTTGATTGTGGTGGTATTTATAAGAATCTACACCTGATAACTATATGGATGTCAGTCTTCTGTGTTTGATATTATGCCACAGTTAGGTAAAATATAACCATTGGGGGAAACTGGATGAAGGGCACATACACAAGGCTTCTCTAAACTGTCTTCTCTGGGACTATTTTCGTGGGACATGGGCCTGTTAGTGCAAAAACAAACACAGTCCTGAACAAACCAAGACAGCTACTCATTCTAAAGATGCTAGCCAGTGGCCACATGAGACTACGGGGCACTTGAAACATGGCTAGTCCAAACAGAGATGAGCTATAAGTACAAAATACATAGCAGATGTTGAAAAACTAGTATAAAAAAATAAGAATGTAAGCTATCTCATGAATAATTTTACATTGATTGTACATTGCCATTATAGTATTTTATATGTACTGGATGAAGCAAAATATGTTATAAAAATGAATTCAATTCTCAAAATTTTTTTTAACACGGCTACTTAAAAATTTGAAAACACCGTGTCCATGGGTCATCTTGCATTTCTATTGGACAGCACTGCTCTAGAGCCTCCAGCAGATTTCCAAAGGGGCCTGTAGGTTAGAGTCCTCCCTGGTAGAAGATCTTAAGGTCCCTTCAAAGTTACTGATGACACCTTCACCTTTCTGGATAGATGCCTGGACATTTCTTCGTTGAAGGCCCTTGTGTGCACCCACGTACATGTATGAATCCCTCTGCCCTCTCCTCTCCTAATGGCCAGCCTGCCCCTGCCCTTTTGTTGAAAGGCGCTCCTGAAAGCCCGGGGCTTCCTCCCCCTCTGCTCCATGTGATTTTCATTTCTCTAATCAAAGCTAATCTGATAAAGAAAGGAATTGCAGAGATGTGTAAAAGCTCCAGCAAGCCCAGGTCATAGCCTTGTCTAAACAGGGGACCATTGTCTCCCCACCCCCTGGCAGTGGCCAGCTGGACAACATGTCACCCAGGGAGTGGTCAGAGGAGTCAAGATCAAGCAGAGGGCTCTCCCTGGGCAAGCTGGATTTAGATCACTGAGCTGCTGATTTGCAAACATGGCCAGAAAGAAACCAGAGGAAAAGGCTAAAGGGATGAGTATACCCTGAAAATCTCGGGAGAAACATTCTGTGGACGATGGGGATGGCTCAGAGAGCTAATTACAGACTAGAGTCCCAGCTTGCTGTCCTTTCTTTCCATTCCGGTCAGCAGCATCCTTAAAAGAGAGAGACCAGGGTTATGGCCACTCCTCCAGGCAAACAGAGGAGGGTTCAATATGGTGACCCTTATCCCATAACCACGGGCATCTTGGGCTCTACCCCAATCCATCCGTGGAGCCAACCTCTGAGGAATCCCCAGAAAGACACTTTTTCTTCAAGAGCTAAAATCCTTCCAGCAGCCCCTGAGAGGCCCACTCACTCACCCAAAATGCTGCAGACTCAAAGGTGAACTGGACAGGGTCTGGAATACTCACGTTTTTCTGTGTTTTACTTTACCTTTTCAGTTTAAAATTCTCTACTTCCTCTTAGGTCGAGAGAGGCCATTTGGTGGGGGAAGATGCTGCCAGTCATGGAGTAATTGAGCCAGAATTATTTAGCAACATGCCAAGGTGTATCTGGCCCTCTGCTGAGAATTTAGATGGAAACAGGAGGAGATAAAAGGACCCCAGCCCTCCAGGAGGTCCCACTCTCATTGGAGAGTCCCACTCCATTGCAAGAATGGCCAGAGAAGATGGACACTCAACTGCCAGACTGAGCAGGTCACAGGCTCTGGGAGGTGAGAGCAGGGACAGAGCAAAGGAGCTTCAGGTGTCAGGGCAGACCTCTCGGAGAGATGGGCTTGGGCTGGCCTTATGAATTGGCAGCAAGGCTAATGACTCAGGAGGCCTGTTTCCCTGGGGGGTCTCATGCTGGCTGTATAAGTTGGACAACTCCCTGGGCCTCATCTTCTCCATCTGGAAGGGTGGTGACTGGGTTGGTATCTTTCCTGACTATGATGGCCTAGGATTTGGAGCATTACAGAGGAAAGGTAGGAAGAGTGCTGGAGAACTTCTCATAAGACAGGGAAGGATCCCTGCCCAGACTCGTCAGGAGCAGCTCCCCGAAGCCAGGGAAAGTGACCCAGCTCTTGGCTCATTCCAGTCCATCCTGGGGCAAGAAAGGCGCATGGCCCCCCTGGGGTCTTGCACAGTGGCGGTATTGTGTGTGCCCTGCTGGCGTGCAGGCCAGGGGCGGGTGTCATGGGAACTGCCCCTCTGCCTCTGAGGAGAAGAGGGCGACTGGCCTCAGGGCCCTGCCTGGCGCCACCACTGTTCTTCAGTAACGGGCCCAGGGCACTTCCCTAGAGCTCTCTCTGTCCTTACCCATCATTTTCCCCAGGCTAACAGACCCCAGGGCAGAGCTGACTGTGCAGGGAATGAGGTGAGCCGTGGGTTCTGGAGACGTGCTGGACATGCTGTCACCATTTTGGTTTCATCCAAATGGGACGATGGCCCTTGTCAGCCCAGGTTGAACCAAGCAGTGGGACCTTTTCAGGAAGTTCAGCCACAGAAACAACCGTGAGCTTCCTTTCCTGCATTGTTTGTTCAACTGACCAATTAGTAAGTGGTTGTGGAAGCCTGTTGTGGGCCAGAAACGGTGCAGAATGAGCAGCCATTCAACACCAGCAAACAGTCCATGCTGACTTTGCCCCAGTCTGCAGGGAAAGGTGTGTGGGGCACTGTGTCTCCCTCTGTCCCATCACCCTGCTTTATCTTGTCAGTAGACTCATCATTATCCACAATTATTTCACATACTGTACTTATTTACTTGTTTCCTACCTGGTTCCCCCCCTCACACATACACACTAGTATGACACACCATGAAGGGCAGGGACTGTGTCTCCACTGTGAACTGCTGCGTCCCTGACCCCAGAATAAGGCCAGATGCTCAACAAGTGGTGAACAAATGTCTGGTTAAATGTACAGATACAGACACGTTGCTTCCAACTGGAAGAGTGTCAAAGAGTGGGGTGGGGAATGTGGTCGGGTAGAACAACTTGGGGGCTGGCACCAAGTCAGGGCCCTGGGGGAAACAGGACAGGTGAATTGTGGAGGTTTTAACAAGGGGCTATTTATAAAAGCATAGTCAGCGTCCAGAGAAATGGAAAAGGGGCAAAGAAGCGTGGCTGTAGGAAGGAGCAGGGTATTGCTGCCAAGGCCTGAAGGGGCAGTCACTGGAAGCAACCAGAGGCTGCCTCGTCCTAGAAGGCAAGCTATCTAGCAGGCAGGAGAAGACAGGCATAGCTGGGCCACAGAGGCCTGGCAGGGAGGGTGCTGGGGAGTAAATGTGCCATCCATCCTCTCCTTCTCCCTCCCTCTCTGCTCACAGTGCCCTCATTGGCTGAGGCCAACTGGAAGCCAGAGAGCAGGAGACCCTGGTGATGAAGCTCATGCAGGAGGTGGGGTCTAGGGGAGTCAGCCTGGGGGTCCAGAGCAGGACAGAGAAGGTGGAGAGTACTCTCAGAGGAACAAACAGAGGAAGTCCAGCACAGCCAGGGTAGGGGCCACACAGCTCCCCCATGGTTTGTTATTGCAAACACAATTCTCTGTCGTCAACTTAGCATTTTTAGTTTCTATGAGTCAGGAATTCAGAAAGGGTCTTACCAGGTGGGTCTGGTTTGGGACCTCTCAGGAAGTTGCAGACAGTTGTGGCTGGAGCTGGAGTGGTGAGGGGCTGGGAAGCTGACAGCTAGCCAGCTTTCTCTGTTTCTTCTAGAAATTGCCAGGCATTCTATGTAGTCACATCATGTGAGCTACATTGGGCTTCCTCACAGCATGGTGGCCTCATCGTAGTAGACCATCTTACCTGTTGCACTCAGGCTTCATCCTGAAAGTTCTATGAATCCAGCAGAAGCAGCATCACCTCTTCTGGAAGTCACACAGTGTCAGTTTTAATATAGTCTCATGGTCAACCAGTCACTAAGATTGGCCCAGATTTAAGAGGAGGGGCCAAAGAGTCCATCTCTTGGTGGGAGGAATGTCGGAGATTTGAGGATGAATTAAAATTGAACGTCATTTGGGTGTTAGTCAAACAAGTCTGCAATGGGGCTTGGGAAGAGGTTGGATCTTTTGAATGCCTCCTTTCCAGGAGCTGAAGGACAAGGATCAGAGAGGGAAAATGATGAGTCTAAGGTCACACAGGATATCCTGGGCTAAAAGACCACAGCTCTGCCTTTAGAGAGTCCATGCTCAGCAGTGGAAAAAAAAAAAAAAAGGCAGCATAGAGGCGGGCACAACCGACAAATTAGCTTCCAGAGCCACTCAGTCAGCTCTGGAGAACTGAAAACTTTCAGCTAATTTCCCTTCCACATTCGCCCTCCAGACTCCTGTAGCCTCCCTCCCTGGAAGGAAGGGAGAAAGAAAGGCAATTTGGAGACTATCAAAGTGAATGGCTTTCACTTTCAGGGAGCTGGCCGGGGAAGATTGCTTCCAGGTGACCTCTCCCAGGGCCCCTCCCAGCCTGGCTGGGCAGAGGGTGGGACTGGCGGCTGGGTGGCGGGCCTAGAGAGCCAAGTGAGCTCCCCCCACCCCAAGGCCTCTCCCCAGGGCTGCCTGCTGAGTGTTGCTTCCCATCAGGCCTAGGTTTGCCCGCCTTGGAGGCCTTCCCTCCTCACCTACACTGAATCAGCACCCACACTCCTGTGGCTCACTCAGGACCACACTTAACCAGACACTCTTAGAACCCCCTATGTCTCCCCATGGCCCCCCCATGCACCCAACTCTTGGGATAAGGAACCCATGGACCAAGATATGTGCCCACCTGGAGAACCCATCCTCTGTCCAGACGACACTCAGAGTGCTGAGGACTCTGGAGGTCCCTGTCAAAGCATTCTGAGTCTACTTCTAGGTGTGGGGACCTCTTCCCTGGCCTTCCCACAAAGGACCAACTGTGTGAGCTCCCCAGGTCCGAGGGTGGGTCCAAGGGTGGCTGTTTGGCCTGCGTAGTGGGGTAGGGGGAGACGGGTGTCCACATAGGTTCATGAGCACATGCATCCTCGGGATGTAGGACAGAGCCAGGTAGGAGAAGAGAGGGTGCGGCCCTCGCAATACCAGGGCTGTTTACTGCCTTTCTATCACTTCAACCTGCTATCTCTTCTTAGTGCTTTCCATTCTGAAACCTGTCACTTGTTCTCGTTTATGTCTGCCCTCATCCCAACTCCATTGGAATACACACTGAGCAGAGTTGCACGTCTGCTTCTGAATTGGGGTCCCTCTGTCCCCTTGGCAAGGGGTGGGGTGGTAGTCTGTGAGAATGTCCCAAAGAAAGGGGTCTGGGAGAGTCTTAATTCCATTTTACAGATGTGAAAACTGAGGCCCAGAAGGGAGAGAAGGAGGGATCTGATCACTGTTCCTCAGGAGGTCTGTGACAGAATGGGGCATGTCAGGCAGGATGCTGACTCCTAAAACTGATGATTATGTTTTTCGCCAGTTGAGTGTTTGGCCCCTCAGCCCCAACAGGTGACTGAAAGTCCTCTGGGCAGGCAGCTTGCCATGGAGCTCCTTGTCACACTCACATGAAAAACATGTTAAAAATACAGAGGCCCAGGTCTGCCAAGGTGCCACTGTGTCTGCGTCCCTGGGAGGTACCACATTGAGGCTGAGAGGTGCTCAGCCAGGAGGGAAGGGAAGCCATGGTGACTCTGGGCTTTACAGCTGCTAGGGCCAGGGCTCCCAGAGCCCAGTGCAAAAGGGCCCTGTCTTGTGTGGGACAACAGGATGTCCTTAGCTAAGGTGCCTATGTTCAAATCCCCAGAGTGAGTAGGATGCCTTTACCCAGGTCGGAGCAGGCCTGTAGCCCCCAGGAGGTCAGGGAAGGGACGTGGTGAGCCCGTACCACCCTTATTGTGCCAGTTGCTCCCCTATTCCCTTGGTAAAGTGCCCACCTTTCTGCCTGCTTCTGCCCCAGCTGTGGCTCCGTGCCATTTTACAGATAAGGGAGCTGAGGCACAAAGGGCCACAGGACTAGTGGGTGGCAGAGCCAGATTTGTGAGCAGGACAGATGAGGCCGGAGCACCCCTCCCTGTAGTGGGTTTGCATCTGCCCAGGGGACAGGCCCTCCAGGGTGGGGTCGGGGCAGGGACCCACTGAGATCTCAGAGCTATCTGGGAGACTGTCCCTCTTGCCCATTGCCCTGGCCTCCTGCTGGCCTTCTGGCTGCCCACTGCTCCTCCCAACATGGCCCGTTCACCCGTGCACCCAGATGTCCCAGCAGTGACTTCTCTCTTTTGGGCAGCAGTATGTGTGGTGAAAATCCAGCCTAGAAAGTGTTTCTTGGGCAGTTGGTGACAGGCACATTCCTGCCTCTGACCCTTCTCCATCCCATCCCAGGTGGTGTCCTCAAAACCTTACCTTAGGTGCCACCTCCTTTCAGACGCCTTCCCAGCTCTTCCTGGCAGATGTCATCACCTCCTCTGTTCAACACCCACATCACCTGACTTTTTTGTGGGCCATTGCAGGACTTGTTTTTTGTGTGTTTTGGGTTTTAATTGTGATCAAATATACATAAAATGTAAAGTTTACCATTTCATACCATTTGAACTGTACAGTTCAGTAGTGTCAAGTGTATTTACATTGCTGTGAAACAGATCTGCGGAACTTCTACATCCTGCTACTCTGAAACTGTGTACCCCCTTGACAACTCCCCAACGCCTGCCACAGCCCCACTCTACTTTCTGTCTATCTAAATTCGACTACCCTAGGCATCTCCTGTAAGTGGAATCAGACAGTATTTGTCTTTTTCTGACTGGCTTATTTCATTGAGCGTGATATCCCGAAGGGTCATGATCTAGCATGTGCCAGAATTGCTTTCGTTTCCAGGACTGAGTAATATTCCGTTGCATGTACAGACCACGTTTTTTAAAATTTCAGTTTAAATTGTGGGTACAGACGTTTAGGTTATGTTGTTTGCATTTGATAGATAAAGGCCCTGTTGTAATTGTGCTCGTGTTGTAACTCGCACAGCTGAGAGAGAAAGTCGGACCCCACTTCTGATGCAATAATCAATAGGAATTTATCATAAATTTGATACACCTGCAGGGGGCTGTTGCTGTGAAAAGCAAGCAGCAGCAAATGGCAAATTAAAGGGGCTTAGATACTGTAATTTTTGCTGAAGCAAGCAAGCTTGAACAGAAGCCAAAATATTGCAATTAGCCAGCTCTGCACAGTTCAGGGGTCACAAGGTAGGGGTACATGCATTAGCTCATAAGGGGTTATGCAATTCAAAGTGAGGGTACGTGAGTTGAGAAAGTTTCTAAAGAACTCAGGACTTTCCACCAAGGGCTTTTTTCTGGCATCAACTACTCCCTGCATACTTCCTTAATTTCAGACTGCTTCTCAGACTCTACCTCCCCACCCTTACGGGGGCTGGGACCAAAAGACTCAGGAGATGTCTCGAGGGTAGGGGGCTTGTTCCCCACTGGTCTTAGCAGGGAATCAAGGGGGTCTGGTCTTCACACTCATTACCCAGGAGGTATGCCATGTGCCCTTACACTGCATCTGTCCAGTGAGACCACACCAATCCCCTCCCGCCTCCCCTCTCTCCTACCATCCTCCTAACTTGAGTTTTTCTCTTGTGTGGGTGTGTATTAGATCATCTACAGGCTTCATGTGAGTACTGATTGCATTGGATATTTGCTTTTCCATTCTTGTGATACCTTACTAAAGAGAATGTTCTCCAACTCTATCCAGGTTAATACAAACGGTAAAGTCTCCATTTGGTTATGGCTGCATAGTATTCCACGGTGCACGTACACCACAGTTTATTTGTCCATTCATGGGTTGATGAGCATATGAGTTGATTCCCCATCTTGGCGATTGTAAATTAGCTGTGATAAACATCTAATGCAAATATCCTTATGTTAAAATGATATTTTATCTCCTGGCCAGATACATAGGGATGGGATTGCAGGATCAAATGGGCAGTCTATTTTGAGTTCTTTGAGGATTCTCCATACTTCTTTCCAAAGAGGCCGTATTACTTTGCAATCCCACCAGGAATGTAAAAAGTGTTCCCTTTTCTCCACATCCACGCCTGCATCTGCAGCTTTGGGACTTTGTGATGTGGGCTATTCTCACTGGGGTTAGGTGATATCTCAGGTGGTTTTGATTTGTATTTCTCAGTACAGACTCCCCTTTTTTATCTACTCATGTGTCCACAGACCTGGATTGCCCCCATCTTTGGTTATTGTGAGTTAGGCTGCTAGAACTTGGTTTTATAGATAATCGAGATGGTGCTATGTATTAATTTAGAACCAGGTGCTTTACATACTTTTCTAAAGGAGTATTACTGTCCCCATTTTACAATGGAGGAGATGAGACACAGGCTCCAAAAGACTATATCACCACCTCAAGTCCCGTAGCCAGTATGTGGCAGAGCCTGGCTTTGAATTTGTATCTGCACCAGACCCTACACTGATCCCCTGCTTTCTTGCCACTTCCCTGAGTGTATCGGTTTTCATCCCTTTTTCTACTGGGGAGCTGGGCAGCTGCATGTGCCCACCCAAGAGTGTCCAACCTGTGGCCTGCAGGCCGCATGCAGATTATTTGAGGATCATTTTGCTTATCTGTAGTGTTGGATATTGTGAAAAGGATGCATGGACGTTTTCTTTTTCTCCCCGGCTTTTGTTAGTGTGGCCTAAGACAACTCTTATTCTTCCAATGTGTGGCAGAGAAAAAAAAAGGTTGGACACCCCTGGTAGAGCTTGAATGGGATAGTATAGCACAGTGGTTAAGACCAAAGACTCTGAGTCCAGACTGCCCAAGTTCAAAAGCTACCTCCTCTCATTTATTAGCTGTGTGACATTTGCCAAATTACTTAACCTCTCTGTGCCATGATCAATGAGTAATGTCTGCTGTGGGCTTCAGGATAGGATATATATGCCTCATATCTGCCTCTCTGGACAAAATGAAGAGCTTTCTTGAAACCATACCTGTACCTAGGCTCCTTCCAAATTCCTGGTCTTGATAGCAATGACATTTCCTATAGAACTGCAAGAGTAGGGAGGCCCTGTCTGGGGGCCGCTCTTGGGGTTTTGGTTTCCAGGTATGAGAGAGCCTTCCCTGGCTCTCAGTCTGTTTTCTCCAAGGAGGCAGATCTGGGTCCCCTGCCCTGGGGCCATTAGGCTCCAGGTGGAGGAGATTGGAATATGTAGGGCCTCCTCCCTATCTGTCCCCATATACCCTGGGTCTACTACTGTCCCTTCGGCCATTGCTTTTGCCCAGGGCCTGGCCACCTTTCTAATGTCCCTAGTGGCTCCATCTCTCCCAGGCTTTCTGAGGTCCTTGGTTCCCTCTGCCTCTCCCCTGGCCCCCCATCTTGTTGATGCCAGTTTTATCTGAGATCCTAGGGGAGCTCTGATTGCTGCTGCCCTGAACAAAATCTCTGTTGACCCCCAGGGCCTCAGAGTGGAAGAGAACTTTGCTGGCTGCCGGACAAGTGTGCGAAAGTGGCATCAGCACTGCAGAGGGGTGACAGAAGAGGGGTGGCTACTGTGGGTGATGACGGTGTGACTCTGGAAATGAAGTGACTAGACGGACTGGGTAGGTGATGGCACGAGGAGGTGGAACTGGAGTGGTTGTGTGTGGGGGTCACACACAATGATGTGGGTGTCAGCAAGAGTGACTGACAGAGTAGGCAGGTGAGATGATGGGTGACTGTGTCAGCGACACCAGGATGCGTGGGAGAGCCAGACAGCCTGTGTGAGAGGTGGCAGACACCAAGACGCCCCTGGGCTCGCCTCTTGGGGACACCGTTCATGCAGAAAGATAGAACGAGGAGAATGAATGTGTTTTCTCCTCCCGTTGAAAATGATTCCGGGCGAAGGGCTGCGCCTCCTGGCCGGCGAGCCTGACTCGGCTGTGTCAGAAGATGATCTTTCACAGATGCTGAAAAGCTAGGAAGTGTAATTATGGGGAAATTGCGCTCAGGCAAACGAGTACAAGCCAAGGGCTGCCAGGCTCCATTCCTCACCTGAGCCCCCTGATTGCGGCCGACAGCCCCACATCTGTATGTGCTTTGCAGCCAGAGAGGAAAGCGAGGGAAGCGGGAGTGGGCAGGGAGCACGGGGGAGGGGCGGGGACGCTGGGACCCTGCCAACGGCTTTCCGGCTCCTTAGGAGGTGCTTGTGGGGCAGCTGAGGTCCAGGGCATGTTCTTGGGTCTGGAGGGCCTTCTGCGGCACCCTCACTCCTGGGGTGACACGGCAGAGTTGGGGAGCTGACTGTGTGGAGAGAGGCAAAGCTGAGGCTGCTTCTGTCCCAACCTTACCATTTTACTGGCAGGGAAACAGGCTGCTGATGGCCCAGGGTCACTCGGTGAGCTGATGGTGCAGGCAGACGGCATCCTTTACCTGACCAGCCAGAGCTCTTCCCTCTGTTCCTTCGGGGAGGGCAGGTGGGGTGCAGATTAGGAACTGGCCTGGTGAGCAGTGGGGTGCCTGCTGCCCACCCGGCCTCTGGCCCCACCCCTTGGCCTCTGCACACATTCCTCAGATTCCTCTCGCCCATCTTCTCGCTCTGGTTTCTGGTCCTCCACACCTCCCTGCTGGGGAAGCTGGGAGTACTCAGCACAGGGGCCCACAGCTCCTCCTTTGAGGCAGAGGTGGGGGTCCCCACTCTGTCTGCTTCCATTAGCCCCTCATCACGCCTCTTCCAGATCCTTGGACAGCCCCAGAGTCTCAACCCTCCTGTACTAACTCAGAGGGAATCCTCAGTGATGGCCCCTGTTCCCCAAAGGATGATCCTTGACCCTCTCCTAGTGTAAAGAATTTATTCTTCCCTTTGGGCACAAAACTTATTCCTCACCCCCATTCTTCTGGTAACAAGCTATCCTGCCCCTGCGCCCAGATGGCTGAACCAGGCTGGACCAATCACCCCATGGCCTTTTGGCCTCAGCAGCTGCCTCAGGGGAAGGATGTGTGACCACACCCCCCACACGCACTTACGGGGGTGATCAGAGTTCTTCCCTGGTAAGGACACTGGGAGCAGGAAGCCCCCTTCATTCCCACTGCCGTTGATAGATTGAGAAGCTGTAGGTTTGGGAACCCTGAAAGCATGGGTTTCCTCATAGAGGAAATGTTATAATTCCCATTTCAGGGTGGTGCCTGTGGCTCAGTGATTAGGGCGCCGGCCCCATATACTGAGGATGTTGGGTTCAAACCCAGCCCTGGCCAAACTGCAACAAAAAATAGCCGGGCGTTGTGGTGGGCACCTGTAGTACCAGCTACTTGGAAGGCTGAGGCAAGAGAACCGCCTAAGCCCAAGAGCTGGAGGTAACTGTGAGCTGTGATGCTACGGCACTCTACTGAGGGTGACAAAGTGAGACTCTGTCGCTAAAAAAAAAATAAATAAATAAAAACAAATAAAATAAAATAAATAATTCCCATTTCATAGAAGAGGAAATCGAGGCTCAGGGATTAAGTAACTCACTCAAGGTCTCTGAGCTAGAATGGGGCAGAGTGGAGACACAGACCCAAGTTTTTGTGTCTCTAGACTCTGATCTCCCGGATCACGCTCCCACTGGGGAACCAAACCCTCCCTATGGGAGGGAGTGATGGGCACTCAGCAGCCTGCTCCAAAGGGAGGAACTGCAGAGCTGCCTACGGATGATTTACAGGGAAGTTGACGACTTGAGGGTGAGTCCCTGTCCCTCCTCATAATGTTCTGGCAGGTCCTGCTGGCTCACACCTTTTAGCTGACATTGTTCCTGAGAACTGGAGCCCCACCTGCTAGCAGATAGTGGGGCCACAGTTCCCCATAATCCAGACAGCCAAGGGGAAGGAGGTGCATGGGAGTAGCTGAGAAGTTTGCCCTTCTCCCCTTTGTCTGAAAAAATCCTATTCCTCCGCAATCCCATCTCCCTCACAGAGCCCATCTGTCCCTTCACCAGGTGTGAGTCTCTATGCTCCCTTTGCTCGAATCACACCATGTGAAGGACTTGAAGGCAGTCTGGCTTCTTTTACCCGGCTCTGTGGAAACACCTACCCTGGGAAGGCCTTGTCTCTCCCACTCCAGGCCTGCCATGGACTGTCCCCAGGGTGTGACTCGGATGAGCTGTGTAAGTGTCTGTCCTGGCTACTGGGACCAAGGCACCTTGGCTGTCTCTGCTTCTCCTCATACCCTCCCTGGGGCTTGGGTAACACTGAATCCATGTTTTCCAAAATGATGGTTGATGCCTCCAGACCCTGGCGCTTCCTCTACCCTGCATTTACCTATCACGCCTGGGATTCGAGTCACAGGAGCAGTTCCAGGAATAGGATCCAGTCTGGGACTCC
>CAUYQV010111754.1:0-14844 GCA_963574575.1 Galagoides demidoff
ACAGGCTGTCAGGCAGGAAGGAGGCCACCCTCCTGCCTCCTGTTTTCATGTCTGAAATTCTTCCTGGCAATACTTGGAGAATTTGAATCTTGATAAAAAACAGTTGTGAATTTGAGGTTTATCTTATAGGGGTACAAGTGAGTAGAATGGGGTACAAGAGTAGAATGAGAACGTTTTAAAACAATAACTGAGAAAAATGACATGAAGGCTGTGTTGATCAGTTTGATGGAAGTATTTCCGACTGCGTGTGAAAACCCCACACTGTACCCCAGAAGTGCGTTAATGTACATAGTTACCATTCAATAAAAAAAAAAATATTTTCTAAAGACAAGGTTTATTATCACACCACTGGCAACAATTTCTGTGAGTACCTGTGTTTTGTTAACCGTTTGCATAGACCAGTAATACACAGACCAGGAAAAAGCAACTCTATTCATCGCATCCCCCAGACACTGTGATCATGTGAAGAAGCATCTATATTTTTTCTCTTGCCTGAATCTAATTCAAAACTTAAACTTCCTGCCGTGCATTTGGCAGTGCTACCAGTTTCTATAACGCTCACCCAAAAGGCACAAAGAAATAGGAATTGCTGGTGTATCGGAATGGATGCTTATTTCCGGTTTTATTTTTTCTGTCCCTGCGCAAATATACATCCTAATTTTGCCTTGGGAATAGTTAGAATAATAAAGTCTATGATATTTTTAGAGTTTAACATTCTGTTCTCACTATACTCATAACAATTTCAGATGACAGTATCTGTCTGATTTTGAATTTTAAAGTGAGTTGGATCATTGTATAGATCAAGGATTATAATCAGGCCAAATCACTGCTCTCTTGCCATGACCTAGTAATTTTTTTTTTTTTGTATTTTAGAGCATTACCAATGAAGAAGGAGGAGGAGAAAGAGAAAAGAAAGAAAAAGAAGATGTAATAGGAATCACATGGTCTGAAAAACCTAAAATCTCTCCTATCTTGCCTTTTCCAGAAAGAATTTGCCTATATCCCTGGTATAGATAGTCAACATAGCATTAATATTCCATAGTCTATTTAATATTTTGACCATTGTGGCATAAGATAAGGGATAAATTTATTCTAATTTGTTCTTTTTAAAATGAAAAATGAATGAATAAGCATATAGGAAAAAAGAACTACTGGTTTAATTGAAATTTGCTTGTTCCCCTCTTCACATGGGGAACGTTTTTTTCTCAACTTTCTTATTTTTACAGGTAAGAGCATTACTTTTCTTTCTTTCTTTCTTTTTTTTTTTTTTTTTTGAGACATAGTCTTACTTTGTTGCCCTCGGTAGAGTGCTGTGGCAGCATAGCTCACAGCAACCTGAAACTCTTGGGCTTAAGTGATTCTCTTGCCTCAGCATCCCGAGTAGCTGGGACTACAGGCACTTGCCACAATGCCTATATATTTTTAGAGACAGTGTCTCACTCTTGCTCAAGTTTGTCTTGAACCTGTGAGCTCAGGCAATCTACCTGCCTTGGCCTCCCAGAGTGCTAGGGAGAGCTTTACTTTTAAAACAGGAACTATCTAATGAGCCAGAGAGTAATAAACTCTCTGTTTATCATTCACTTTGCAATGAGCAAGCAGTCCTCAAATACTCATTAAGTTCTAGATTTTTAAGTCAGGATATGCAAATAAAATTCACTCACTATTTGTGATAAACACAGTACCACAAATTTGAAACCTCGTTACCTACATAGAAATCCTGGGCTTCTGGTGTTTACATGTTCCATTCAAGATAATTTATTGAAAATCTGCTGTCCCAAGCCACTATATTAGGATTCACTGGTCTGAGAGTAGTCTAGTTACACATTTAGCAATAATAATAAAATTAAACCTACAGCCACACTGTAAATGACTCATTTTATTAAGGTGTTTCTCCAAATATCAATGTCTTCTCATGTTTAGTACTTCACCGCTTTGCATGATAATTTGCATTTACAAAGGAGACTTTAGACTAACTTGTTGACAGAAGAGACCTAAGATGAGTGAACCTCTTTAATCTTTCTCGCATTCTCTCAGCTTTCCCGAGATACAAAACAAAATCCCAGCACAGTGTAAAGGGCTGGTGATGGACATCTCACTATCAGTGGTAGGAGTTTCCATAGTCATTCACCACAGTTGAGGTCTTGATTCTGCCTTGGGTGGCAAGCAGTCTAAATCAAGTGTATGTAACTTGCACAGAATTTTAAAATGTGGAAAATAAGCAGAAAGCAGTAGCAGGAAAAACAGAGAAAGGGCATTCCAGAGAGAGGGAATACAGCACAAAGCTCTGGAGGCAGAAGGGACAGGGTAGTCATTTACCAGATCGTGTGGGGGCTTATGGGTCACGCAAAGATATCGCCAGAGGACAGCTAGAAACTATCAGAGTATTTCAAGAAGAAATGAAAGGAGCCAGTTCTACTTTTGCAAGCACACCCTTCAGTGGCTGCTAGATGGTAAGTCAACGGTACTCCTGCAGGAGAAGAGGAAGAAAGACCTGTTAGAAGGTTACTGTTGGACAGTGCAGGTAGCAGATAATGCTGGCAATGAAAAAGCAGCAAGAGAAGACATTGTTAATGTGTTTTTGAGTTTTTAATGTCAGGGTTTGGGCAATGAGCTAGTGATAGTCATTTTTGGTTAGGGAATTAAACAAGGGCTCAACAAGAGAACATGGGGACTTCTAGTGCCCCACATCATTCTTATAAACTACATTTTGTGTTTTTCAAGGAAAGATAACGTCATTGATTTCTTGCACAAATACTGAACAGGAACTGTTATAGACTGAAAGTCTGTTTCCCCTAAAAACTCATAAGTTGAAATTTAATCTCCAGTGTGATGGTATTTGGAAGGGCAGGGTTAGTGGGAGGTGATTAGATAATACAGATGGGTCTTTCATGAATGAGATTAGCATCCTTATAGGAAAAGACCAGAAAACTAATTCAGTCTCTTTCCACCATGTGGATACAACCAAAAGTCAGTAATCTGTGACCTGGAAGAGGTTCTCACCAGAAACCAACCGTTAGCCAAGCCTGACCTCAGACTTCCAGCCTCCAGAACTGTAAGAAATACATTTCTGTTGTTGGTAAGCCATCCAGTCTTTGATATTTTATTACAGCAGCAAAACTAAGATAATAACTAATACTTTGTTCTATACAAAGATAGTACTCTGCTGATGCTTTCTCACAGAACAGAGATGTGGTGGTCATTGGGTGAACTGACCCTATGTTACTTCAAGAAAGACTCTAGGCTGGGTATGGTGGCTCACACCTATAAATCCCAGCATGGAGTTCAATGCAAGGATATCACTTGAGGCCAGGAATTTAAGACTAGCTTGGGAAGCATAGTGAGTAAGGCCTTGTCTCAAAAAAAAAAAAAATAGTTGGATGAGGTGGTACAAGCCTGTAGTCCCAGCTACTCAGAAGGCAGTGGCAGCAGGATCACTTGAACCTAGCAGTTTGAGGTTGCTGTGAGCTATGATCATGCTAGTATTTTCTTTTATCTTAGATCAACTTCTCATCTCTTTGAAAACATTAATTTTTCTGCCTAGTTTTATTCTTCCAACTGCCAACATTTTGTGTCTGCTTTCTTACTTTTATCTCTATTTTTAATACTACATTTTTCCTTCAAATGTCCAGGACTTGTTGACTGTGATCTTTCTGTATAATAGCTCTGTGAGGTAATTTCCCCGTGCAAGCCCAAGGCAATACTTTAAATTTGAACTCTTGGAGTAGTTAAGTTTCTTAGAAGAGAGACTTTCTATTACCTATATTGAGTGTAGACCCCTGGTTTCCAATATTCTAGAATCTAAGTATTTAAGGAAACTGCAAACTACCTCATCAGTAAGCCTTGTCTCTCAGTATAGAATCTTTCCTGCTCTGCTCTTACTAGAATGTATTATTAAATGTCAAGTTATTTGCTCGCATAGAGAATGGTGCAAACTTGTCTCGATGCCCATATAGAGATCTAACTACCCCTCATTAAGGATAATCCTGGAGTGTGTGTGTGTGTGGGCGGGGGGGGGGGGGATTCTACTTTTGTCTTAAGTAGACTTCCAACCGATCTTTTTCTTCATCTTTACTCTTCACACTGGAAGTAACTGGTATTTTCAGTTTCTAAACTCTTGAAGACATTGAATAGTAAATAAAACCAACTCTTATAACTAACAAAGGATCCTATAATTTTTTAGTAAGAAAAAGTGGTTTTTACATAAAACCTCTGGAATCTACAGTGACAGGTTTTTAAACATTAAATACCAAGACTGTGGAGAAATGTCTTCAAAATATTTTTTGTTTTTTGCCAAGACCAAGAATTTCTGTGGGTTCAAAATATTTTTAACAAAAATTATTTCCAATGTGAAAGTAACACATCTTATTAAATTCCCAGTTCATGAAGGATCACATGACACAGTCCTGCAAATACTGTCATAACACTCCCAGAGGGGGAAAGAAGACTTGGTTCTGAAAAACAGAAATCCAATTTGGAAAAGGTAAAGGGAATCAAGATAATGATTTTAAAAAATTACAATCTTAGCAATTGTGCAGCCAATTTAGAGTGTAATCAATCTTGACTGAAGTATGCCAAAATGTTTTGGAAGAGTGGGTCAGAAGATAAAATTGATAGATTACCAAATGTTTACAATCATACTGAGAGGCACACACAGAGCTGAGGCAAACATTGGCCTTGAACTAATGAACAATATAAAGAAAAAAAAAGGAAGGCAATCATCAATAACAAAAAGAAATTATAAAGGAAAAATGATTATAGTACACTACATGGCTCAGGAATGAGTAACATTTCCATAGTCATAACACCATAGAAAAAATATTGATCTAGTAACAATCACCACCTGGGTATCCTGTAATGAAGGGTTGTAGGATTCCTGAAGATAATGGTAAGGAAAAGGACAGCCAAACCCCTGAAAAATTAAGAAATAGTGAGAGTATCAAACATTCATTAGAGCCATGTAAACAAATAATGAAAAGTGTTGAGGAGGATTGCCTTGGGGAACTGAACATGGGAGTGTGAAGCAGCAATGAGACAGAATGCAATCAGAAAATCAACTTCCCTCCTCACACACACACCATTAATAGTTTTAATATTCATACCATCAGTCTCATAATTAAATAGCCAATTAAGTTTGCCAAAGAAACCCAACTCTAGAATAACCACTGCAATCCTTTGGCTAGAAACCTCATTAATCTTATTTTTAGCTGCCTAAATTTGAATGATATAACTCATTTTTAAAACAAAATTCTTCACAGATGAAACTAATGTGAAATTAAAAGAGTATCTATGAAGATCCAGAGTTTAAGTGTGGGCTCATAATTCAGGGAAGAATGGAAAAGGGATGGACAATAGGAGATGAATGTGGCCATGCTAGCTTCTGTAGGTGACTGCTTACATTCCTGAAGATCTTAATCTGCAGGCCAAGAAATCTCTCAGTCTCTCTCTACTTCCTTCTCTCTCTCTCTCATGCTCTCACACATACACACATTTTTTTTTTTTTAATTTCAGAAAACTTCTATGGAAAGAGCTAGGTTTCACAGACATTACTATGGGCCAGTTTTCAAGCATATCTATAAATGTTGATGGACGCAGATGCAATACCTCTGATAGGAATGGGGAAGCCGTTTCCAAGGCAAAGCTGCCTTTCCACGTCCTGCTAAACATAGGCCTCTGCTCTCTCCCAATGGCAATCTCTGACTAATCTCACCTACAAAGCAAAATAGGCTTCATATTGGAATCTGAGTTCCTGGTCTATAACCCAACAGGCCAGACATTTAGAAATGGGAGTGGATTTTGTTTTGTGTACACTTTTTCTATTTAGAGAAAGGGACTTATTTCAGCTTTGGCCTAGGAGTATCCTGTTCTGTGAAGAGTTTCCAAACCAACATAGGGTGTGGTGAGCAATCCTGGCACTTCAAGTGGCTGAAGATAGATGCCCTGTGGGATTTTTGCCATACATTACACCCACACACTCCATTGTCATTAGTACATGTTAGAGAACACCACCACACCCTGCCATGCATGAAGATTTTCAATTAAAAAATCTCCTGAGGTTTCCGTGTAAATATCTCACAAAGGGTAACAAGAAGGCCATTGCTTATAAGGACTCTTGACAGACCCTGGGCTACACACCATTATTTCATCTGGATGCAAAGTGAAAAAACAGAGCACCTGAATATGTTGCAAGAGATGCAAAAATGGGAGGCCGTCTCGTAACTAAAAGAGATCTTCAGAACTTTAATGTTGTATTCTTGTTTATGCTATATTGCCTTCTACATCATATCTACTAAAGCTATCTTCCTTCCATTTTGCAATTTCACTACAAAGGTAACTAAGCTGAAAAGATAGGTTAAATGTGCCGACCCAGACAGGACATCAGATCAGAAGACTATAGTCTTCCCATTCCCCATCCACCATATCACTGCAGACACACGTAGATGGAAAATTAGAAATATCCCTCAACATGTGAGCAATAATGCTATGGTCATAATTATTACAAATCTGAATTGGGAGATTTTGGAACTTTTGATAAATTAAAAAATACAAGACAAAGTAAGAAAAACTTTTCAATGTTTACCCACGTTTCTAAGATGCGGAGCCCCTAGAGATGCACAGTGCCAGGACCCTTTCCCCTACTGTGAATGAGTCATGACCAGCTACAAGGCAGCGGGAAACTGTTCCTTCTCCAATAGAAGAGACTCACCCTCCACATGAAATATGACATCAGCCTCCAGTTACATTAAAGTGAGTGGAATACACAGCAAATAAATTATTTTACTCTGACTCTTCAATAAAGATTCTCTTTTTTTTTTAACTTAAAAGCTTTGTGATTTTTTTTCATTTTTTTATTGTCTGAGATTCATTGAGGGTACAAAGAATTAGGTTACACTGATTGCATTTATTAGGTAAGGTCAAGATTCTCTTATACTAGTATTTAACTGATTGATACAACGAGGTTTTAGGTTGAAAATAACGATCAGGAAAAAGCTTGGTTCACTTTTCCTTGGCTAATGTGCCAATGAAACAAAACATATACTAATTTTTCACTCTTTTTGCTTCCTAATACAATCTCTGTGTTTACACACACACACACACACAGTAGAACTGTTCATTATAACCCCTCCCCAAGAAAAAAGTCTAGAAAAAGTGATTCAAATCAGTGACGCTCTCCCCACATTACCCCTACCCTAATTAATGACCATCATGACACAAGGATTGGGAATTTTGCCAATTATTAGCTTCATCTCTGTGTTCTGTTTCTCAACATAGATTCAATAAACAATTCAAGACTTGCTGGAGTTTGAAATCAAAAACCAAAGCCAAAACCTTGGGTATATTAAAACCATTCCTGCAACTATAAACTCCAACCAGGAAATGAACTAATCATTCCCGTTGTTCAACTAAGCTCCTAACTGAAGAGGCTGAAGTCACAGCCCCCTCAAAAAGGAAGCTCTGGCTTAGCTAACAAGGGAAAAAAGCATTTACTGACCTTCGGGTACCCTTTGTTTCTGGGTTTCTCTGACATACCCTCTTCTTCTGAACCACATGCCTCTCATTCCTCCAAGCCAGCATTTGATAGTTGAGCTTAGGATGGTGAATGGTGATGGGTGACTCATAACCCATCATTTGTATTCCATTAATGAAACTAAGCAAGATAGAGAGTCTGGTAACATGCTCTTAGCCAAATAGTTTTCAGTGTTTTCCATTAGCTATGTTATTCTTTTTTTTTTTCTTTTTTTTTAGAGTCTCACTATGTTGCCCTTGGTAGAGTGCCGTGGCATCATAGCTCACAGCAACCTCAAATTCCTGGGCTTAAGCAGTTCTCTTAGCCTCAGCCTCCCAGTAGCTGGGACTGTGGCTATTGCCATATGCCTGGCTATTTTGTTATTGTTGCAATTGGCCCCGACTGGATTCAAACCCACCAGCCTCAGTGTATGTGACTGATGTCGTAACCACCATGCTACAGGTGCCTAGCCTTAGCTATGTCTTTCAAGGCAGGAACCAGGAGAATTTGAGAGCATTTCTTAGGAGTTCGCAGTTAAAATAACTACATAATTGGAAATCTATGCAACATGAAGAAGTTTGTTGTATTTTTTAATACTACTTATATGCTAAGCAATGTGATGACCTCTGTGTCCCTAAATTGTTCCTCTAACCATCTGGTCCTTTGAGTTGACTGATTAGATGCAATGGAAAACTTGGAAGGATAATACATTCACTCAACAACTCATTTGTAGAATTTAGAATGGATTTAAGATTCTTACAGGATACATTCCACAGAGCTCAAACAGGGCTCACTGGTACACAATACACTGGCTTCAGAGTACTAGGTACTTCTATAGGTAAGTCCTATGATTGAAAGGATTACTTGCAAAAGGATGGTGATGAGGACAAATTTCACACTGGACACCTGACTTCACAGAGGATATGTGTTTAGTCATATTCACCTGTGACTCAATCACAGACAACTAGTAAAAGTTTTAGACTGAAAATTCTTTCCCAATGAAACCCATGTCTTAATCAACTAGAAATGCCTGAATGTCCTCCTGGTTTTCATAAATATGTCTTTGTAGTCTGGTATTGGTATAAGAAATATCTACACCCTGGATTGCCTACATAATTCAAGTGCATGAACACCAAGTAATTAGCATTGCATAGACCGCTGCCTAAAGAGATGGTTGATTTTATTGTTCTGAAATTTATAAGGCAACAAGTTGCACAAAGACAACAGTGCAAATGTTTTAGTTTTGTCATTCATCCTGAAATAGTTTGTCTCCCATGAGACAGGCAGCAGGGGCAGATGCTCATTTTTCCAGCTTCCCTGGAAGCCAGGAGTAGCAATTAGGCATAAAGAGAAATCTGTTTAGGGAAAGGATTATGAGTATGTATAAAGAGAGAAAGCATGAAGCTAGCTGTCTTCTCTATATGACTCCTTCCTGCATTTGGCTATTGAGTAAGGAGGACATAAGGCTTAGAGGTACAGCACAAGGGGGCAGAATCTCAGTTTTGAGGATAACAGAAAAGAGTGGGAGGAGCTCGACTTCCCTATGATGTAGTCACCTTGGTGAACTTATCCCAGCACTGCCATGCCCCCAATCCTCTTTGTGTGTGAGATCACCCTAGACTTCTTTGTGGACTAGACACCGATGGCCTCAATTGTTTAACCCATTCTTGGTATGGGAGTCTGTTACTTGCAGCTCAAAACAAGGGACTGGTTTAGGAATGGGGAGGCACAGGCTGACTGGCACCATGGTGACACAGGAGACACCCTCTCTGAGCTCTTGGGTAAAATCTTTCACCAGATGTGAACACTGAGGCGCACTTCTGCAATTACTGCTGATAGCCATTTGAGACCTTGAAATGAGCCAGCCCAAGGGAGAGCCAGTGACTGAGAATAACCGAGAGAAAGGCTGGAAAGTGTCTATGTCCTTCATGACACCATTGAGTTATTTTGTCAACCAACTCTGTAGGTTGGTTGGCTCTTGGCTCCCCATCAATTGAGATAATTAGTATAAGATTTAAACAAATTTTATGTTGTTTACTTTGACTGCTTTGATGGTCCCACTTACTGATGTTTCTGGATCCATACTCTTAGCCTTAGAACTTTGGTGGATCTGCCCACTCTCACTATAAAAATTGTTTTATCCAACAGTAGGTGACAAGAGTAACAGTGCACTGGTTCTGAGCCTAGACCACAAGAGACCTTGAGAGTCTCTGTTCTCTCTCCTGGAATGTTGCCACTGTCCTGGCTCTCAGCCAGGGTCCAGCCTGCAAATAGGAAAGGACTACATGGAAGACAGTCAAGCTGTCTCAGCTGTGGCCACACTAGCCCCATCTGCAGTTAGCCAACACCCAAATACGAGAGGGAGCCAAGCCAAAATCATCAGCACTGTCTACCCAACCACCAGCTGACCACAGACGTATGTATGAACCTAGCCAAGACCAGAAAAATGGCCCAGATAACCCATGGACTCATGAGCAATAATGTAATATATGTTTATTGTTTTAAGTCACTGAGTTCTTCCATGGACCATTATGCATTAAAGCCACCTGATTTAGTTATTTTTATTCCTTGTGAATAAGAATATCCAGTCGATAAAGCAAAGTAGGCAGCTGAAGAGACAGGCAGGAGGCTTCCCTTCCCTTCCTCCCAGAGAGAATATCTTTGAAAGGTTTCATCTTTTAGACAAAAATGCTATGCCATGGATGTAGACATTAATGAGTAATATCAGGTGACTAAATTTTTATTGAAAATAACTGAGCTCAAGAAGGAAGGGAAAAATTAAGATGTAAGACAATGTGATTTAAAAAGATAGTATCTGAATCAGAAAAAATGAAAAGGAAAAGAAAAAAACATATAATTGGAATTGTATATTTGTTGAATCCCAACCAGTGCCAATGTACTTACCTGTACCATAGATCAAAGTAGGGCCTCCAGACCAGCAACACTTGAAGATATGTTAGATATGCACATTCTCAGCCCACTTTAAAGATACTAGATCAGAAATTGGAAATGGGTCTGAGAAATCTGGGTTTTCACAAGCCCGCCAGATAATTCTGAAGGCATGCTAAAGTCTGACCTAGGCTGTGGGTAAGATTCTGGTAAAGACACTGAATTGTTAAAGATCCTGGTACCTTCTTCAGATCCCCTTTACCATAAGCGATGTAGCTGTGATGTTGCCAGTTTTATCCAGTTGACAACCTCTGTCTACCAGTATGAGTCTTGTTCCCAGAATTGCTCCTCTGGGTTCTAAATTTTCAGGGGCTGTGTTTTAGCAATAGCTATCTTGCCCCTACACTGATTCTAAACTTTCTTTGTAAACTGAGGGTGAAATCCTACACTACAGGCAGGGAGGCTGGGGCCTGTGCAGGTCAGTAGGTGCTGAAATGGCAGAAATATATATAATGATCATGGAAACAGAATTTAGAAGACTCCCAGATGAATAATCGTGTGTACCTCAAAAGAATAACCTAGGTACTGGCTGGTGTCTTCTGGCTGGGGGTGGGGTGGGGTTAATAATGTGCTGGTACACTTTGTTATTCAAGAATCTTCCTCTCAGGGCCTGTGCTAACCTCCACACTTAAACAGCCGTGGTTTAACTCTATTAGAAATCTTGGTCTTTCTAAGTTCTAGGGGACTGTTAACATGTCAGTGATATAGAGAAGCATCCAACTTTAAGTTCTTCTAGGGGTTATACTTAACACAATAACTAATAAAATGCCAAAGAGGCTATGTTAACCAGTTTGATGAAAATATTTCAAATTATATATAAATCCAGCACATTGTATCCCATGTCTGCATTAATGTACACAGCTATGGTTTAATTAAGAAACAACAGAAGGACAATTCAATAAGACTGTGTCTGAGATGGGTAAGATGTTTTGAGCATGGCTTATAGAGAGAATAGTGTCCTTGACACTCATTCAGAAGCCATGAGTGGGAGCTGCTTTCAGAGGAAAGACACCTTGGGATGTGATTTGGGGGCACAATATCATTTAAGTAAAATAGAACCAACATTTAAGATCTAGAATGAGAAGCGAAGAGACAATGAAAGAATTGAAGAGAAAATGAAATGACTTTAGAAAAATATGCACAGGTATAATAGACCAGTTCTTTCATTTGTTTTTAGCTAAGAAAATAGAGGAATAGTCGAAGACTCTAGAATACTCTAGATCAGTGGTTCTCAACCTTCCTAATGCTGTGGCCCTTTAATACAGTTCCTGTGGGTTGTGACCCACAGGTTGAGAACTGCTGCTGTAGATCATGGAAAGGGAGAGATAAAGAAGATAAAGAGAGATAGAGAGATAAAGAAGAAAATAGAGAAAGAACAGTGAGAAGAATGAGCAGGAACCTGAGTTCATTTACTCTTTCATCCCCTAACATATTAGTTCTTCATCTCTTTATTGATTTGCTGGTTGGTGGATTCCAACAAGATTGGTGTCTTGCATGCCAGGTGCACTGCCAGGGCCTGGGGACATATGCTACGGGCTGCCAACCGCTCAAGTCTAATGGAGAAGGTCACCAAGGACACAGAAAGTTATGGTAGTCAAATAATCACTGAAGTTGTGGTATAAGCAAAAGGTGTAGGCAAAGAAAATAGTCATTGCACCTTGCAGGAGAGTCAAAGAAGTTTATAGTTTTGGTTTCTGTTCCCATTACTTGCCTGAAATGATACTAGGAGATAGATGACCTCATTGTCCTGTCCAGGCGAAAAACAATGGCAGGCTCTGACTTCTAGTCCTCACGACGCAGAGACCATTTTATAGCACTGCTTCAAACCCATAGCAGTGATTAATAACAACATCAAAAGGGGAAAAAAGCATAGGGTTCTTCACTCGTTAGATGGACACTTCTAAGAACTTGAAATAGAACAGAAACATATGGCAGTAAGCAGAGGATAAATAAATAACCAGTACCGCTGAGCTCCAGGAATAGAACAGCACTGTTGTGATGGAGGTTAATTTCTGTAGCTAGATAGAGACCATGAGTCCTTCATCTGGTGGGGAAGGGGAACAAAACCAGTGGCTTGCACAAACAATTTGTATCTCTCTTAACTCCACATTTTCTTCAGGTACTTATATAACAACTGGAAGCCTCTTGTAACTACACCGTAGTTCTGTGTATCTCTGTCTGTGTGTACCATCAAGAGAAAACTCTTTTTTGACTACATAAAATTCCGATATATTTACACAAACATTATCTTAAACAAAACAATGGTTAAACAAACAAACAAACAAAAAACAGGAAATATGTTGCTGCAAAATATCAACTCTCCCAAATTGACCTACAAATTTGGGACTGAAGTAATTACAAATATTATGTAGTTTGAATGATACGTTGTTTTTGTTTTAACTTTTTGGTTTTTGCATTGTTTTAAAAAGAATTAAACTGTTTTCAGGTAAACATTGTTACTTGTATATAGATTTACAATAATGGCTTATAGCATACAGAAACGGTCTTAACTATTTTAAACATCTCCACTTAGATGTTTAAACTTAGATGATGGTACAGAGCTAGTGGCTTGTGTGGGTACTGCCACCAATGGAAAGGGGCTGGATTGCTTTGTGGGACAGTTGCTCATATAAAGCTGCCTGGAGCCATGGACAGGAGCAGATGAAAGCACAAAGGAAAAGGGGGACCTGAATCAAGCCACCTGCTGTCTCAGAGACTGGCCGCATTACCCCAGCATTACATATTAGAGACACCAAAGTAAACCTTCAGTGGATGGGGGAGTCATTTTTTGAGACAAAAGCAAAGATAGTTTGCTAAACTAAAGTATACAGTCTAAAATCACAAAGCACATAAGAAAAGTTTACATTAAGGAAGATAGTAAACCAACACTGTCATCAAAAAATGTCACACTCTTGGCATGATAGAATGCAAATGATAGAGCAGTCTGAAGTTACTTTAAATGAAGTCTGTTTAAAGCAGACAGGGAGTGCAGCAAAACCATTTGGGGGAAGAAAAACAGTTTATTTTTTAAGTAAAAGAAGGTACATCCTGGGCATCTACCCAGAAGGAAAAAAATCCTTTCATCATAAGGACATTTGCACTAGACTGTTTATCGCAGCTCAATTTACAATCGCCAAAATGTGGAAACAGCCTAAATTCCCACCAACCCAGGAATGGATTAACTAACAAGCTGTGGTATATGTACACCATGGAATATTATGCAGCCACTAAAAAAGATGGAGACTTTATATCTTTTGTGTTAACCTGGATGGAGGAGGAACACATTCTTCTCAGTAAAACATCACAAGAATGGAGAAGCAAGAATCTAATGTACTCAATTCAATATGAAGGCAGTAGATGAGCTAATACAGGGGTGGGGCTAGGGGAATGAGCAAGGGAGGAGAGGGGAGGAGGGAGAGGGATGGGGGTCATGGCCCCTAAGGTGTATGACTACCAAGGAAGGGGTCACCCCTTGGGAGAGGGACACAATTATAAAAGGGGCTTTATTTAACAAATGCAATCAGTATAACCTAATTCTTTGTACCCTCAATGAATCCAAAACAATAAAAAATAAATTAATAGAGATAAAAGTATAAAGTTGCATTGAATATTAAGAAAAAATCATAAAATCTAGTAAAACTGGTGGCAGAGAAGTATTAAAAAGGAGGAAGTATAAAATTATAGCCCAGGAATATGGGGAAAGGGGACAGGGAGGGGAGGGGAGGGAGGAGGATGGGTGGAGGGAGGGTGATTGGTGGGATCACGTCTATGGTTCATCTTATAAGGGTACATGTGAATCTTTCTAAATGTAGAATATAAATAGCGTAACACAATAACTGAGAAAATGACATGAAGGCTATGTTGACCAATTTGATGAAAATATTTCAAATTATATATAAAAACAGCACACTGTACCCCATGACTGTATTAATGTACACAGCTATGATTTAATAAAAAAAAAAGAAAGAGGAAAAAAACAATCAGGAAAAAGAAAAAAAAGAATAGACAAAGAAAATTCAAAATCATTTAAAAAGAAATATGAAATAGAATAAATGGAAACTTAGCACACAGGATGAAGTTCAGCCTTGACCTCATCTAACAAAGACTTTGTGAGTTTGGAAGTAATATCCAGAGCATTTAAAAATGATTTAAAATGTAAAAGAAATTAAACAACATGGAGAAGCCCTAGATGCAAAGAATAGAGAGAATAGTGAATAAATTTTTATAAAACCAATAAAAAGAATCACAAAAATAAATATGTGAACATTCAGACTTAAATGCCCATGCTGGCTTCAGAAAAGAATCACGAGTCAATCTTTCTAAAAGCAGAGTATGAACATTTTAACTCAATAACTAAGAAAATGACATGAAGGTTATGTTAACCAGTTTGA